>JAPJBO010000500.1:0-166436 GCA_030068145.1 Diplonema papillatum | reverse complement strand
TTCGAGACTGGAGGTCCTATGAACATGCAATGTGAATAGCCTCTATTCGAGCCAACCCCACTTTTCTCTACACTCAAAAGTGTATTGTTTTTTTGGGGCTGGGGGATGTGCAACGCTAGCTTTTTTTCCCCTGCCAAAATGCAAACGGGTGGCAGAGTGAGCGGGCGTACCAGAATTTAGCATCGCCCGAACTTTGCAGCGGCCGAACTTTGCTTCGCCAGAACTTAGCTTCGCCCGAGCGTTGCTTCGCCCAAACTCAGCTGCGCCCGAACTTTGCTTCACCAGAACTTAGCTCCGCCCGAACTTAGCATCACTCGAACTTATTATCGTCCGAACTGAGCTTCACCAGAACTTAGCTGCGCCCGAACTTTTGCTTCGCCGGGGGGCGGCGGGGGGCGGGTACCAGCGCCAAACTTTTCCCGCACTCGGTGGTTCGGGGGGTCCGGGGGGGGTGTCCCCCCCCGGGCACGAGCACCGACCTTGGCTTCACCCGGACTTTACCACCCTGGCCGAACTTCGCTTCGTGCCCGAACTGTTTTTTAGTACCAGCGCAGCCTGAGCGCTTAGCAACGCCCGAACTAAGCATCACTCGAACTTAGCTTCACCAGCATTGCCCGAACTTAGCTTCGCCCGAACTTTACTGTTCCCCGAACTTTAACTGCTGCCTCCAGTCTCGCCACGCGCCGGCCTTAGCCGAGCAGCGCACGTACTTTTTGTTTGTGCGCACTAGCGGCTTTTCACCTGATTTGGTGAGTTGCTTTTAGTACGCTGCCAACAACTAATTTTTAGTACCAACAATGTATTGTTAAGGGTGCTCTGACTTTTTTTTGTTTCTGGTCCCCGGCCCACCAAGAAATCTGTACGCACGCACGCAAAAAAAAAATAATTAGCCCAAAAATACTCGAGGGGCTGCCTTGTGCTTACTTCGAAGGAGGCTAGAGGGGGAGAAACAATACAACTACAAAATGGGTCTTTTTTGTTGAACGCTTACGCCCGCCACTAAACCCAGATTCACCTGTGTTTCGTGTGGGCTACAGCACATTTACCTCCTTTGATCTTTTGCAGCTGGCAGCCTCCTCAAGTATTTCCTACAAAGCAGGTGCTTATACAAAAAAACTAGGGCTTATAAAGGCGCTTTTATCTGAGCCTCTGCTTCATTAAGGCGTCGCATCTGTCGTGGTTGACTCTGAGACTGCGATGTGGCGGGCACAGACTCGTTGATCAACATTTTCGCAGGGTGCAGTCCACGTTGTCGACACAGATCACAGATCTTTTGAATCGTCCTGCACTTCCGTTGTAGAGTATCGTCAGGTTCAAGGTCCACTCGACAAGACATCCCCCCCTGACAGCTTGCTTACTAGCATTGTTTCCCTCGCCCACTGTACTCGTGGCAGCCTCCTCAGGAAATGTCAATGTGCAATGTGTTTCCTCGATGAGTTGAGACAAGGCACCCTGGCTTGGGATACACTTGCCCGGAAGATTCCGCGAAAGTTGTTACACACTGGGCACTTAATAGGCTGGTGCAGATTCTGCATCTTGATGAAGGCAGATTGGTGCCTCGGGGCAGCGGGCGACGGTCTGAAGGTGTCCTCGTGACCGATGTCAGCTTTGTCGAACACCCCCTCAAATCTTCCTCAGCAATTTTCTCCTATTTGGGCTACAAGTGTTGGGCACTCGAGGAGGTCGGTTTTGTCAACAATGAGAGGACATCTTGTATCTTCGCAGCTCCGCAGGTTGACAAGGTGCGGGGATGAATTTGCTCCACCGTGGGCCTTCCAGAGTTCCATCCTTCTCCCGGACGTACGCAAGAAGAGATGCCTGCTCGGTTGCGGTATCCTCATTTAATACAACCACAGATTGTCTGCTGTATTGAGCGGTCCCAAGACGGGCTTTGATGGCCTCCAGAGCGTTCATACAGCGTTCACAGCGTTCTCTGCAGCTGTGGCCTGGTGCTGTTCTGAACACACTGAGAGCGCGTGCTTTAGAACCCTTCCACAGCACGACGAGACAGAGGCGAACCGACCAGTTTGTAATGTAGTGGTCACTTCTTGTGCAAATTATCTTTTTCTTGGATTATCTTTTTTTCCGACAATTCTCAGAAATCTGTACGCACGCGGGACCAGAAACAAAAAAAAAAGTCAGAGCACCCTAACACAAAAAAGATTTCGGTGCAACCGAAGGAAACAGCATCCCCAGGCAGTGCTGCAAGCGAGGGCACCACGGAGCACGGCCAGCGGTGAAGCGAGGGCCCGACGGCCAACGGGGTGCCGGAGCCGAAGCCGCGGCCACAGGGCCCGCAACCAACGGATCGGGCGCGTGTCGGAGCAAGCGGGTCGACCGCGGGACCACCGACGAACGGTGAACGTGCGTTAGGGACGGACAGCGCCTGCCCGCGAAAGCGCGGGCGCGAGGACGAGCAAGCCGGTGGAAGCGCCGCAGAAGCCGAGGCCGCAGCAGCCGTCAAAGGTGGCGAAGGCAAGGAACATCGGGAATCGAGATCCCGGCCGCGGGGACAACCCGCGAGGGAGAAAAGGAAGTGCGCTGGATCATCTGGTGATTCCTTGAGCTCGTCAAACTGCACAGCGGACGTGAAGCGCACCGGAGACAAACAGTACGCGGGGCAAGAAGCGACCGAAGCATGGCACAACGCGTGCAAAGAGGTAGCGGCTTGTGCAGTCTCACAGATTGTTGCTGCATATCAAGTTCAAACTACTGCTGCAACTACGTTCCGTTTCAACTTGTCCCTGAACTGCAGATGCCGTACTGCTAGTGACAGTCCGGACCGGACGGAAAAAGTCTGGAACGCTGGAGCACGTAGAGGATAGCAGTACGTACTCATACTGCGTGGTGGTGTGT
Organism: Diplonema papillatum; assembly: GCA_030068145.1. Lineage (NCBI taxonomy): Eukaryota > Euglenozoa > Diplonemea > Diplonemida > Diplonemidae > Diplonema > Diplonema papillatum. The sequence goes on along the minus strand of JAPJBO010000500.1, from coordinate 163,580 downwards.
GCATGCATACACATACGTTGCTTGCTACGTACACCATGTAGATGCTACGTACGCATACGCGCTTCTGCTACGTGCTATTGCTACGTGCTGCTCCATGTTTATTCCGGATTAAAATATTTCCGGCCCGAACTTACAGCAGTCCAGAATGTACTTCTGTTTAGGGTAATTAGAAAGGGCGCGGGGCGACGCCACTGACTTAGACACACGAGCAAGACGGCCGAAGCTGGCCGCCCGCTAATTCTTCTCGTAGCTAGCCATCGTGATATCCTTCACCATATCTTACGCGGCAAGCACTTCGGACCCAAGCGGTACTGCGCAGATTGTAAATCGTATTGATGTTCGAGGACAAAGAAACATCAGGATCGTTTGATGTTTCTTTATGGCCAAGAAGTGTCCAGCGTTGAATAAAAGCTGCTGACTCGTTGTAGGCATGTATCACGTAATGGCCGGCGTTGTTGTCACCGGTGTGGGCAGCGATGGTTGCTTTCAACTTGAGCTGGACCTTCAAGTCGGGCAGGGTTATGATGTAGTCAGCGGCTACCGGTCTTTTGTTGGTGGTACCGTGCTTGCGAGCCCGTTGAATTTGGATGAGCATCAAGTCGTTGATGCGGTGCTTGGTGGTCTTGGTCTTATTGGTGTCGTAACGCTTGCAACCTTCACATTTGTAGTCGTTGGGTACGGACCATGAGTCGTTGATGCGGTGCGCGGTGGTCTTGGTCTTATTGGTGTCGTGACGCTTGCAACCGTCACACTTGTAGTCGTTGGGTACGGACCATGAGTCGTTGATGCGGTGCGTGGTGATCTTGGTCTTATTGGTGTCGTAACGCTTGCAACCGTCACATTTGTAGTCGTAGGGTATGCGCAGTGTTCGTCGAGGCATCCGTGCACGGTGTTGGCTTTGATCGACAGGATGGTGGCGTCTTGCTGCGCAAATTGAACGGCTGAGTCGGCAGTGATCGCAACGCGTGGTTGTGGTGGTTTCGTGTGTGAGGCCTTCTATGTAGTCCTGCCGCTGGCCGGCAAAGTCTGTGCGCTACAGCAACGCGGTGGTGATGGCTCGAAGGGCTTCTCCTAAGTCGCATTGCTGTCCGTCGCCGAAGGGTCCACTGATACTCGCGAAGACGCGCAGAAGTGTATCGGGTGTGCGGGCGTTGCGTGTCCAGTTGAAAACGGCTGTGGTACATTCGCCCTTAACGTGGGTGGTGCAATTGCGATACGCGGCGACCTGCTGAGCTAGTACGGTGGCGGAGATCAGGAGTACGTGCGCTCGGCTAAGGCCGGCGCGTGGCGAGACTGGAGGCAGCAGTTAAAGTTCGGGGAACAGTAAAGTTCGGGCGAAGCTAAGTTCGGGCAATGCTGGTGAAGCTAAGTTCGAGTGATGCTTAGTTCGGGCGTTGCTAAGCGCTCAGGCTGCGCTGGTACTAAAAAACAGTTCGGGCACGAAGCGAAGTTCGGCCAGGGTGTAAAGTCCGGGTGAAGCCAAGGTCGGTGCTCGTACCCGGGGGGGGACACCCCCCCCGGACCCCCCCCGACCCACCGAGTGCGGGAAAAGTTTGGCGCTGGTACCCGGGTGGGCGCCCCCCCCGCCGCCCCCCGGCGAAGCAAAACTTCGGGCGGAGCTAAGTTCTGGTGAAGCTCAGTTCGAACGATAATGAGTTCGAGTGATCCTAAGTTCGGGTGGAGCTAAGTTCTGGTGAAGCAAAGTTCGGGCGCAGCTGAGTTCGGGCGAAGCAACGCTCGGGCGAAGTTAAGTTCTGGCGAAGCAAAGTTCGGGCGATGCTAAATTCTGGTACGGGCGCAGCTGAGTTCGGACGAAGCAAAGTTCGCACGAAGCTGAGTTCTGGTGAAGCAAAGTTCGGTTCTCGTAGCAAGTTTGGCCTGTGATGGCAAGCTCGGCCGCCCGACTCCGTTTCCCGGGGTGACCCAAATACCGCGAGATACTGAGAAACTCCGCCAAAAACGCAATTTTCGGGCACATTTGACCCCGAAACGCAACAAACCTCGAAAACAATCTTCGACCGGAAAAATGTCATGGGCGGGGTTCGAACCCGGACTCACCGGCCTGAAGGCCGGCGCCCGGTCACTCTGCCACCCGCATACCTTCTGCGAGGAAAAAAAAAAGCTTGCCCGGCTCTTTCCAAAAACAATACACTTTTTTCATGAAGAAAAGCCGGGTTGGCTCGAATAGAGGCTATTCACATTGCATGTTCATAGGACCTCCAGTCTCGAATTAAAGTTTTTGTGAGCTTTCGACAGTCCCGTACGGGACTACAGCTTGGCGTCGTTCCTTGTTGTTTGTTTGTGAAGTTGCAGGGTGCACCTGGAAGTGCGGGCGAGACGTTTCCGTTTCTGTTTCCAATGCTGAAAGGTGTCACACGTCGGGTACAACACGCACAGTTCCCCCGGCATGGCCCTCCTCCGGGAACATCCTTCTTTCTCATCACACTGTATCTCGCACTGGATTTGCGGGTGTAACACACTGGATTGGGTACAACTTCCAATCGCACGCAGTTAAGCTCCCGCCACTCGGTGCTGGAGCACACTGTGCCCCGTGTTACACTCCGGCGCCTGCCGCCATTTCGAGTACACAACTAACTTTCGATGCTTCAGTGCTTCCTCGCGGCGGCATGCCAGCGGAAGAGGAGGTACGCCGAGGCTATGCTGACGACCGGGTGGAACAGCGACGGCAGGAAGTCGAGCGCCGAGTGAGCGGTCGGGGCCTCTCCGGCCAGCGCAAGGGCCCGCGCGACGACCGCCGCTTCGAAGGCGGGATCGCTCAGCTGCTGCGCAAACGCGCAGCCGCGCAGGCGGTACCGGTACGTGTCCCGGCCGCCGCCGCCGGCGGCGGCGGCGGGCGCGGCGCGGAGGCAGAAGAACAGCGCGCAGGGGGCCAGCTGCGCGTCGAGGTTCGCTCCGGCGAGTTCTTCGACGGCTTCGCGCAGCGCAGCGTAGCCCGGGCCTCCGCTGCAGAACAGCGGCATTTCCGGCAGCTCGGGCCCGTCGGTCTTCAGCTCCGCCCTCGCCGCCTTCGGCAGGAGGTTGAAGCCGGACTTAACCGGGACTCCGAGCACGGCGACGCCGGCGCCGGGCAGCACACCTTTCGCTTTGCGGGTGTGCGCCGCCGCCTTCTTCAGCGCCGGCGCACCGCACGCCTGCGCCTTCTCCGAAGGATACGCCAGCAGCACCACCACCTTCGAGAGCCCCGCGCCCAGCCGTGCGGACGCGAGCAGGATGTACTCGTCAAGGCCCAGCCTCCCGCCGCCGATCGCCGGCGGCAGAACGACTGTAGTCGGACACGGCGGCGGCCGGGACAGCACGGTGCGGACCGACGTGTAGCAGCCCCACAGAGAGCGGGCGAAGCCGGCGCCGACGGCGGTCGATAGACTCGGGCTGAACGCGGATTCCGCGAATGGGAGGTCGACGGCACGCGCGCCGGCCGGCCATTCGACGAACCCGGGCGGCGGCGCGAAGGGGAGGAGCAGCTCGGCCGGGGCGCTGCCGGAAGGGGAAAAACGCAACCCGCAGGCGTCTGCAGCGCCATCGTGCTGCGTCGAAGGGACGGTCACCTCGACACACGCGCCGGCGGCGACGGAGACGTGCAGGGTTTCGACGGAGCCGGAGTCCGTTCGGCTCGCGACGGTGAGCGTGCCTTCCCCCGCGAACACGACAACGGTGACGTCGTGTCCTGCCGCCGCCGACAACGACCGAGGCTGCGCGTCTTCCGCGGCCGGTTCGAACCGCAGGATGGTGCCAGCCACGAGGCCGTGCTTCAGCCTGCGCTCGGCCACCTTCCTCTCCTGGAGGTTGAAGTACGACTGGCGGGCCCCGAACGCGGCCAGGTCGCTGATTCCGATGCTGCGCCGCTGCCCGTCTCCCCCGGCGACGAAGCCGATCATGCCGTTCTTGTTAACCTTCGGCGCCTTCTCCACCTGCTCAGGCTCGGGCTGCTGCACGGCCGACCGCGCCCGCTCCCACGCGTCATCGCCGTCGTCGTCGGCGGCCTTCGCGAACAGACGCTGGAACATAGTCGGGGTGGCCATCTGTTACTTTCTTTTCTTTTCTTTTCTTTTTTTCGTGTGGTAAGCACCCCGCTTTTGTAGGAAGTATTTGAGGTGCGAAATCTCAAAAGGAGAGGAAAATGTTGCTCAACACGCCGGAAGAAACTCCCGTCAACAGTATGCCGCGAGAGAAGACTTCCACCACTAGTTTCCGCCATCAGCGAAGTAGAGGCGGACAAGCCGCAGTTGCCGATTGCCGTCCGCAAGGGGAGGTCCCGCCCCAAAAAGCATCCCGCCATAAAAAGCATTCGCCGAAACCTGCCGCCTGAAACCACGTCCAGGAGTTGGGTTCAGGGGAAGGCGGTCAACAAAAATTCTAGTATTCTCTTTCTTCTCTTTCCTCCTACCAGGGGGGTACCAGGGAAAGCCTGCTACACGGGAGCCAAGCTTAACGTGTTCGGCGGTACTGCAGAGCCACGGGCCTGGCTACCGATTTCCCAAACTAAAGCATCAAGGCTTGGCGCACCTTGGGGCTTGGCGCTCGCGCTGAACACAAGCTCGTCGAGACGGTCAGCCGCAGGGCTTTGTGGCACTGTGCTGCCTCCGAATCAAGCTTTGCAAGCTGTGGTTGACCGTCACGTTCCTGGACCAGGAGCGGCCTTTTTCTTCTTCTTTCCTCCTACTCTCTCGTGGCGCACGGTTTTTTTCGCTCTTTCCGCGCTGCTTCTGTTCCAGCTGAGCTTGCTTAAGGAGTCGGTGCTGCTCAATTCGCGGGGGTGGCCTGGAGCAAACGTAAATGCAGCATTTGGACCTTCGCCACGGGCACGCATGTTCAGCATCCTTGTCGCTACGAATACATCTACAACTTTGTTCCAGTGACTCCTCAGGACAGATAACGCAAAATATAGCAGGAACGAAGAGCAGCATGCAGGTGAGAAGGACAAGGCTGGCGGAAATCGCCTAAAACCCAGTGTAGCGTGTAAACAGCGGACCGGTCATGACGGGCGCACCTCTTGACCGCTCGGTTATTTACTGCTATGGAATGAAGAGGAGGCATCGCAGCTTGAAACTCCGGGGGGAGGATAATCTTAGTCTAATACACGTCGGAGCTGGGGTTAAAGAGGCAGCAAGGCCTTGCCCAGCAGGCCTTACGTTCAGCATGCTGAACGTACTGATTTCAGCACGCTAATTTTCTTACTTTCTTTTTGTACACATGCTGAATCAGTACGTTATCAGCACGTACTATCTTTTCTGCAGATTCATCTGGGGAATCAACCGCAGTACCGGGGATTCCCCAGATGGTCGGCAGATCATGCTGTTACTTACCACCGACACTGGAGGGTTGAGGCCGGAGAGGAGGCAGAGCAAAGACATGCAACACTGGCAGGTGGCTGCGTAAGCTCTGGGCAGCATCCGACTCTGGTGTTCTTTCAAGCGTTTATTGTGGTTTTAGAGGTTCGGTGTTTTAGGGTCTCCGGTTGACCATTATCTTTCAGTCACCAGCTACTGACACCAATTGCGCACTTAACCATGGCCAAGACGTACGAAAATGACGACAGCTGAAGGCATGTGCAGCATTTGTACTGTGACTTTCGCATGCTGAGAACGCTGCCCGCACTCTCTTGACCGCTTGAATATGAGCACAAGCACTGCACACAGGAATATTCCGACGCACGTCACCCGGGGGCCTGCCTGCACAGTGAAGCACAGCCTCAGGAGCTGGAGACAAAAAGCGGGTGTCACACGCGCGTTCTGGGTGTACTGGCACCCCGTCCCCGACAGGTCTTTTGCTGGTACACAAGGCCACCGGCGCAAAGACCACCGGAGTCACCGTGCCGCGAGGACCACCTTGATGGGGGACCAGTCGTAGGCTTTCAGATCAACCGCCATTCTGCACGAGCAATATGTTTTGTTTGTGCGATTTAACCTGTATGTGATTTGGTTAAACCGCTGCCAACGTTCTTTTTAGCAGCAACAAATACTGTCGCCAGGGAGGCAGAAATTGGTTATCGCAGCAATGAGCACCTCGGTGGGCGACTTGCAAGGCGCGCGATGGAGAAGTGGCGACGCAGTTGAAAGAAGGCAGCGCGCTGGTCATCCGAGAGGATTTGCTCGAAGGAGGCGCGTGCCTCGTCCCGTGGTCCGTTTACCTGCTCTTTTGCGTGACGTTGCTCGTTGCATCAAGCGCGAGATCGACTGGCGCCGGACAATTTGATGTGTGCACCAACAGCCACTTGGTCCGTGCCCTTCAAGTAAGCAGCCCAGCAGTATCCCACTAGGCGGCGGCGGCGCAGTTCGTCGGCCGCGCCTCGTCCCACGGCCCGTTGATCTGCATTTTACGGACATGTTGCCGTAGTTGAACCAAGCGGGGATCGCTCAACAGACGTCCCTCTGTGGCTTGTCAAGGTAGGCAACCCGGCAGTATCCCACTCGTCAGCAGCGGCGCAGTTCGTCGGCCGCGCCTCGTCCCACGGCCCGTTGATCTGCTGTTTACGGACATGTTGCCGTAGTTGAACCATCTGCATTCTCGGAACATGTTGCTCGTAGTTGAAAAGCGGGGATCGCTCAACAGACGTCCCTCTGTGGCTTGTCAAGGTAGGCAACCCGGCAGTATCCCACTCGACAGCAGCGGCGCAGTTCGTCGGTGCGTGCCTCGTCCGTATACCTGCACTTTTGCGTGACGTTGCTCGTTGCATCAAGCGCGAGATCGCAAAATGCGACTGGCGCCGGACCAATTTGATGTGTGCACCAACAGCCACTTGGTCCGCGCCCTTCAAGTAAGCAACCCAGCAGTATCCCACTCGGCGGCGGCGGCGCAGTTCGTCGGCCGCGCCTCGTCCCACGGCCCGTTGATCTGCATTTTCGCGACACGCTGCTCGTAGTTGAACCAAGCGGGGATCGCAAACGTGATCCCCGCCACCACGGCGGCGAACGCGCCCGCCCAGCAGGCGTCGACGGCGACGAACGACGCGAAGCAAGAGCCGACCAACAGCCACGTCAACGCGAACCACGCGTCGGGATACGACACGCGCAGGAAGCGCCGGAACGGCAGCGACGCCGTGAACAGCAGCACCGCGAGCGCGATGGTCGCAAACCCGGCGCCCGGCTCCTCGAAGCGGCTGGCGAGCAACACGCTGGCAACAGACGCGGAGTTGACGGACACCGTCTCCTTCGCGAAGTCTCCTGTATTTATTCGCGCATTTTTTAGACGGTTTCGAGTTTTTAGCGCTCCTGTACTTATTTCATGGATGGTTTTAAGTATTGAGTCGCCCGCACGTATTTCTGTTTTCGAGTTGTAAGCCGGAAAATTCTGTGGGTCGCGATGACAATGACGACGCGAAGCAAGAGCTAAACAACAACCACATCAACGCGAACCCTATCTACGCGTCGGGATACGACACGCGCAGGAAGCGCCGGAACGGCAGCGACGCCGTGAACAGCAGCACCGCGAGCGCGATGGTCGCAAACCCGGCGCCCGACTCCTCGAAGCGGCTGGCGAGCAACACGCTGGCAACAGACGCGGAGTTGACGGACACCGTCTCCTTGTCCTTCTCCTTCTTCGTGAAGTCTACTGTACGTATTTGCGTATTCCTGGACTGTTTCGAGTATTGAGTCGCCTTCAAGTATTTCTGTTTTCGAGTTACATGACCAGCATATAGTTTCAAATTCCGGCATATGCGACCATGTTCAGATTCCAGTTTGTACGGCCGACTAGGTTCAAATTCCGGCTATCTGTCCGACTTCCGGCTTATAAGACCGCCTCGGTCCAGACAGACTCCAGCCTATATGACCGACCCAGTTTAGATTCTGACCGTAGGTTCAGATTTCTCCGGCTGCTTATAAGACCGACTATTTTCAGATTTCTCCGGCTGCTTATAAGACCGACTATTTTCAGATTTCGGTTCCCCCCAGTTCAATGGTCAAATAATACGGCCTGGGTGCAGTGCATACCGGCTGAGCTGTAATCAGAGGTCGCGAGGTTGACGACGAAGAGCAAGACGCAAACCGTCGTGAGGGTGTCATCCGCCCAGGGCTCGGTCAGGGTCCGGAGGATGGGCGAGACGAAGTAGAGCGCCCCCGCACTGATAGCGAGCTCCGAGAGCCCGGCGGCGATGTCGGCGCGGGGCTGCGGCGCGGAGGAGGTCCCGCGGGGCAGGACGCAGACGCTGTACACGGCGAGGGCGGCCGCGGCTGCGGCGGCGCAGGCAGCGCAGACGGTGTCGGACGATATCCGGCCCTGCAGCAGCTGGGAGAAGACTTGCAGGTATAGCGTCGCGACGGCGACCTGCTGCGTGACGGCCGTCGAGTGCTTGATCAGCTGCGCGTACGGAACCAACCGGACCCGCGTGTTCAGCTGCAGGCCTTCCAGGAACCGTTCCTCGTCCACGTAGCTGTCCCCGAGCCCCGTCTGCTGCCACAGCACGCGCTGCCAGCGCTGCCCACCGGCGAGCGCCTTCCCGCCCTGCCTCCGGTTCGCTTTGTGGCCGCTGTTGCCTTTGCTGCTGTTGCATGTACTGTCCCTGTTGCCGCGGCTGCTGTTGTTGCCTTTCCCATTGTTGTTGCCTTTATTGTTGCTGCTGTTGCCCGTACTGTCGCTGTTTCCGCAGCTGCTGTTGTTGCCTTTCCCATTGATGCTGCCTTTACTGTTCCTGTTGCCGGAGCTGCTGTTGCCTTTACTACCGCTATTGCTGCAGCTGTTGTTGCTGGCATTGTTGTGGTTGTTGCCGTTGTCGGCGTCGCCGCAGTTGCCGCGCCCGTCTGCGCCGCTCGTGCCGTCGCGAGGGCGGGGCTTGCGCCTGTTTTCGCCGCCGCGGCCGCAGCCGTCGTCCCCGCCGGCCTCCCCTCTGCCGGGGCCGCGGTCACCATCGGTAGCAGTGCTCACGCCGTTGCCCTCCCGCGTCGCACCCTTAACCGACTGCTTTGCCGATTTGCGAGACATACTCCAACCGGCTTGCTCTGTCTTTCCCGCATGTCTCGATCCAGAGGAGTCGGTGTAATGGTTTCTGGCTTCGATGAACAAGGGAAGGCAAGACAGTTTGCGGTGATCTCCGTCGGTGGTTGGGGGTAGTTTGTACTACCTCCGTTATTTTACACTCGTTCTTTTTCCTCTACTCTCTCACTCACGTTGGCTAACCAAAGCCAAAGGAGGGGTTATCCAGAGGAGTGGGTGTTTGTGTTGGCCACGCCCTGTAGCGGGCTTCCCGGACGGGAGACTTTTTTTACCCCTCCCCCTTTGTTTCTTTTTGCCTGTGGTCATTATAAAGGTGATGCGAGTTTCTTTTTTGCCTGTGGTCAGTATAAAGGCGATGCGAGATACAGAATGACGATGAGGCATATTTTTAGGGTTATAGTTCGCTTGATCGCTTGATGTAGATCGCTTTTTGTTTGTTCGCACGCCACCGGGTTCAGACAAAAAATATCGGGGAGCACCGGGGGACTTTTCGGGGAACTTCCTTTGTGGCGACCACTTCTCCTGCAGCCGGCCCCGAACATACCACCACATAGCACCACACGTAGTACCACAGGCACTACAGGGTGTATGTATAGGTAGTATGTAGGTAGTATGTATACCACCATACCACAGTATGTGTATACACTACCACGATACCGTGCAGCTACAGGATGCAGGACGGGATATCCACCGCTGCGTGGTGTATCCACCGACCTCCTGATGCTACGTGGTATCACATACAATGCGGGGGATGGGCTACACTAGTATGGCCCCGGCTATGCCCCGAAGAGAGGAGATGAGAAGGAAGGACAGACTGCGAGTTACGGTTGACAGGTAGTCTGCCTCCGCAAGTCAGCGCCATGTATGGCAGTTGGGGGATCGGCGACCGCGACTCAATTAAGGTGCGGTCAACGGTGTCGCCACGTGAAGGCCCCCCCATGACACTTATAACGCCGCTCCAGTAGTAGTAGTAGTATGTGTCGTCTGCCGAAGCAGCCTGAGACAGCAGGCGCAGGGGGCAGGTCTTGCTCTACTTGCCCCCGGCATCCCGACTGTCCAATCACTGTCGAGAAAGTTTGCGCCTATTGTGACGAGGTGGTTGACCAGGCCCCCACGAAGCCTTATACAACACGGCTACAACACGAGGATGCAGCCCTGCTTAGGTGTGCACTCAGCCATCAGGCCATTGGCTGCTAAGCACCCCCCGACCGGTCGATTTGTGCCACTTTTGTGGCCCTCTATTCGCCTGGCGGTGCTGTCACCACTTGTTCCGCGTCGCATCAAGGTGATGCTGGCGGTTGGGGGATCGGCGACCGCGACTCAATTAAGGTGCGGTCAACAGTGTCGTCACGTGAAGGCCCCATGACACCGAACGCCGCTCCAGGAATTGTCACGAACTCTCCTTGTCTTTTGCTTGGTTGGTCAGATTTCACCTAATGCTGAGCCAAATTGTTTATTCCTTTGTCACTAACTGCGGCCTGCTGATGGTTTGTTATCAAGCAAGTTGAACAATTCGCTGTGCCAATTCCCTCAGTAAACTGCAATAGTAGTAGTAGTAGTAGTAGTAGTAGTAGTAGTAGTAGTAGTAGTAGTAGTAGTAGTAGTAGTAGTAGTAGTAGTAGTAGTAGTAGTAGTAGTAGTAGTAGTAGTAGTAGTAGTAGTAGTAGTAGTAGTAGTAGTAGTAGTAGTAGTAGTAGTAGTAGTAGTAGTAGTAGTAGTAGTAGTAGTAGTAGTAGTAGTAGTAGTAGTAGTAGTAGTAGTAGTAGTAGTAGTAGTAGTAGTAGTAGTAGTAGTAGTAGTAGTAGTAGTAGTAGTAGTAGTAGTAGTAGTAGTAGTAGTAGTAGTAGTAGTAGTAGTAGTAGTAGTAGTAGTAGTAGTAGTAGTAGTAGTAGTAGTAGTAGTAGTAGTAGTAGTAGTAGTAGTAGTAGTAGTAGTAGTAGTAGTAGTAGTAGTAGTAGTAGTAGTAGTAGTAGTAGTAGTAGTAGTAGTAGTAGTAGTAGTAGTAGTAGTAGTAGTAGTAGTAGTAGTAGTAGTAGTAGTAGTAGTAGTAGTAGTAGTAGTAGTATGAGTCGTCTGCCGAAGCAGCGGGAGACAGCAGGCGCAGGGGGCAGGTCTTGCTTTACTTTTCTCTTCTTCATGAAGACCCGCCCCCGGCAATCCCGACTGTCCAATCACGGTCGCGAAAGGTTTGTGCCCTATAGTGATGAGGTGGTTGACCAGGCCCTCACGAAACCTTTGTACTACAACACGAGGATGCAGACCTGCTTAGGTGTGCACTCAGCCATCACAGGGCCCCAGATCTCGCTACTGACACAGCTGCCACCCAGAAGGCCGCAGCAGTAACCTTCGCAATGAAGGCACGCGCAGCTGAGTTTATGTAGGCGATCCATACAACAGCTGCATCAGACGCAGGTTGATCTGAGAGCTCGCTAGGGGAGGTGGCGCTGCTCACCTGCCAGTCTCACAACTGACTGCTGCCCCAAACCAGGGCATTAGCTTCCCATTCCAAATTCCGTCAGCTGACGGAATTTGGAAATCCGGGCGGCTCAAAAAATAAAAAAAGAAAAGTGCAAAAAACGACCTTCGATGAAAAAAGTCGTGGGGGTCCGGTGGAGGCGTGGGTTAGGCCAGCTGTGCGGTCAGGGGCTGGCCATCGGTGGGTCGCCGCTGGGCATCGTGGGCTGGCTGGCAGAAATTTGGGGCTGCTGTGGGTGCCGAGTGAGAGAGTCGAAGCTCAGCCCGGAATTCTTGACAGATTCTCCGAGTTGACACAAGTGCCTTGTTCCGTGTGATCTCCGGTCTGCATCTACTCATGCCAATGATTTACCAGCACAGTGGTGGATGAATTTGAAATGGGCTGTTGGCTTCAGGAGTGTGCACCAGGGGGAGCGGGGCGAGGGTCACACAGATGGCAAACAGTGCCACCAGTACGTTGGTCGATATGTTTAATTTCTCCACCTGAATGTACCGTACCGTTTGCCGGGGGGCGGAGCCCCCTTTTGGAAGGTTCGGGTGGCCTGGACGGAGGCTTCTCAATTTCAGAGCGGAAAAAGCAAATTGGCTATTGAGACGGAATTTGGAAAACTGAGGAAAAATGAAGCTAATAGCCTGCCCCAAACGCCGCTCCAAAAAAAAAAAAAAAAAAAGAAAAGAGCGCCGCCTCCAAGATCACGCGACAGCCGATCAGGTCTTGGCATTCATCGGATGGTGCCATGCGGAAGGAATGCAGGCGACGTCGATCGTGACTGACCGAGGTGGCGAATATCCATCAATCCGCGGCGCTGCGGATGGATGGGGCGACATTGGCCGACCATCGTATCACAATGGCACTCAGGGGTCTCGCGAAGATGAAAACGAGAGACACCACTCGCCAAGCCAGACCCATTTCGAAGGACGTCATCTACCGGACCGTGGATTGTTTGGCCAACACCGACACGCAGCCATCCCCGTCCCAGCCCCTCTGGTCAATACCGAGGCGGTTGATCCTCGCCGAGTCACAACTTGGTTGGCAGGATTGGAGACGGCGCAGGGGCGGCAGCTGATCCTGTCGGAGATCAAGGGGCGGTTCGCGTACCACATGGTGCCCGAGAAACCCCACGACACCGCGAGCTCAATAGACCATGAGAGGAGAATCCACTTCTCCAGCCTGGAGGCTTTGATGCCCCTGGCGCACGGCTCGCCGGGTATCCTCCAGGCGGTGCACGCCATCATGGTCCGCCTGGAGGCTCTCCGCCCGAAATGCCAGCACCCGAATGGCACGGAGTTCCAGGTGGCGTGGGAAACACGCTACGGGCTGATGGGCTACTCCGACTTCACTCGAGTCGGCCCTGGCCCAGGGTCAGAAGGCCATGTCAGAGCTGGCAAAAAAGGTCGACACCCGGGACGTCAAGAAGGAGAGCTCCTCGAAGAGACAGCGGAGATGAAGTTCGGCGAACCCTACTGCCCCCTTGGGCATGCCGACAGATGGCTTGTGGGCAGACGTGATGGAGAGGTCACTACCTCGAAAGAAGGATCACTCCTGTCCCGATCTAGACCGGTTTCAGGAGGATCAGGAGGCACTCCTCCTTACCATGCAGAGATGCTACAAGAGCAGCCCAGCCATTGTCCGTCGTGAGCCGCGCTCACAAGTACGCGCTGGAAGCCCGACGCTTTCACCCGACGCTGACCGACGAGGAGGCCTTCCTCGTGTGCGTGAATCGGAAGGTGGCGAGAGGACCATTCCGCTCTCCAGTACGTCACGTACTACCGGATGTCCCGGGTGAACTGGATGAGCGCGTATCGCCGCTCGGTCAACTTTCCATGGACAAGTTCGAGGACCGACGCACCCGCGATGCCGGGCGCACTCCGACCAAGGAGGAGATCCAGCAAGTGGTCTCACGGCGCGCCAACCTACACACCATGGCCTTGCGCTTCCAGTGGTCTACGGCTTGCCGATTCATCGACCTTCAACGGGTTCGATTGAACCATATGTGGACTGGACGCGCAACAGGTCATAATCCTGTTTGTCGGCGGAAAGACCGACCCCACCTCTCTACGACAGGGTCTCTTACTGCCTCGAAGCGGTCCTTTTCTAACGCCTTTTTGGAAATGGATCACTATCCATCGCCCCCCCATGGGGTCCAAGGCATTCGTGTTCCCGACCTATCACGACAGGCGTACAACAACTTCCTACAAGAGGAGTTGGCGGAAGCAGATGCGCGCAAGTACGTCGACGACCTGGTCGCTCGCACGACGAGAGCTCGACTCCGGGACACTTTCGGAAGAGCAGAACTGGGCGAGATCTAAGGGAACTGGAACTGGAGGAGAAGAAAGCCGTGACACTCCTTCGAGTGGAGCTCGAACCCCGCCCGTGAGACCGTGGACAAGGCCGTGCTGCTGGGCGTGTGCATACATGCGAAGACACGCGCCGGAGGGTGTGAAAATGACGCTAACAAGCTGGAGGGGTTGGCGAGACTCGTGGACTACACGAATTCACATCAGTGCCGATCAACCCGGCGAACGTGCGCCTTCTACGGTACCCATGTGCTCCCCGCCCTCTCGATGTACAGTCTGCCGACCTGCTTCGACCCCCGAGCACCGAAGCTTATGGCAGCACAACAGCGAGCCTAATCCCGAAGCACCGCACACCTGCGGCGTAAAAAAAATCTCTGGGTGCAAGGATGGGTACACTTGTCAGACCGTCGAATCCTACTCCTCGATGCAGCAAACAAGGCCGTACTTGGCGTATAAGCGAGTGGGGGACGTCCTCCCGACGAAAGGCTTCCGGCCCCACGGGAGACAGCAGAAGGGACAAGCCTACTGGCGCGGACCGTGAAGTTGGTGAAATCCGAATGGAGAGGAACACGGAGATCGTTGCGGCGAGTGACGGCTTCTTCGAAGAAGAGGCCCACGGATCAGTAGGCGTAGCGATCGGGACGAAGAAGGTAGGTGCCTTTCTACGAGGGACGGTTACGTCGAGCACCGACGCAGAATTGGCGGCGATGCTGCTCCTGGCGACGGCGTTTGAAATTTGCGGAGTTGCTGCCAAACCAGCTGGTCTGGTACTGTGACAGCCAGGCGGCCATCCAACGAGCTCAGCTTGGTGACCTGGTGTCAAAGTGCCTTGGCGACTACGCGGGGGGTCAAATCCCATTCACGAGCATTCTCAAAACCTTTTGCCCATTCACGAGCATGCTTGAACTTTTCGCCCATTCACGAGCATTCTCGAAGTTTTTGCCCATTCACGAGCATGTTTTAACTTTTCGCCTATTCACGAGCACTGCCATTCCCATTCACGAGCATGCTTCAAACTTTTTGCCCTTTCACGAGCATGCTCGAAACTTTTTGTCTATTCACGAGCATGCTCAAAACCTTTTGCCCATTCACGAGTATTCTTATTTTTTTGCTCAATCACGAGAATTCAAGCATAACTTGTCATAACTTCGGCATAAGTCAAATTGGCTCAAGCTACCGAGTGCACGTTACACGTGTTTACAAGCGAGTTCAAACTTTCAGCCGTTCAGCTTAGAACAGGATCAGTTCAATTCTGTCGCTCCCATTCGGTGATACGGATCACTCAACAGCTCAGTCGTGCATGTCATGACTGTCCAGTTCTGTTTTGTGTTTCCGACGATCCCGTTTTTCTCAACTACGTTTCCTTCTTCAAGTGTTTCCTAAGAGTTTCGCGTCGCCGACGTCGGCCCGTTTAAAACGGTGTTTTGGGTATTACCGTACTTTGGGTATTGACACCGGCCTGCTCTGACAGATGTATTTTGACCTTTGAGTTTTTTCCTCAGCCACATGCAATGTGTGAGGAAATTGAACCGCCCAAGTAGGACCTTCTGATCATGATCATTTGCCAATTTACCACCTGAAACCACGTCCAGGATTTGGCTCAGGGTAGTGCGGTCAAAAAAAAACTTTCCCTTTCTACGTTTTCCTACTCTCGCGGTGTACGGTTTCCTTGTTTTGGTCATTTGCAGTGGTTCTTGGACTCGAGATTCGAATTTTCAAATAATTCGAATCTCGTGTCTAACTTGCTCTAAGTCCAAGAACTACTGCAACTCACTGACTTAGAGCAAGTTAGACACATCCTGAAGAGTACCCTTTGCAGAACCAGGATTGTGTTGTCGTTGACTCCATGGTCACCTTTACCCACTTTTTCTTCATCGGGTTTGTTAGGCATGAGCCTGTGCGGTCGCAAAGCCGGGAACCATGCCATTATAGTCCACGATTCTTAGATTTTGCCATTATAGTCCAAGCCCTTCGATTTTGCCATTATAGTCCACGTTGTTAGATCTGCAGTCCTGTCCGCTATGACCAAGATTTTGGGCAAGTTGGGGACCCAAGTTGCAGGAGAAAACAGCAGACTTCCTTAGCGCTCTTTGTGCAGTTAAGAATTGCTCGTGAGTAGACAAAGTTCGTGAACGGGCAAAAAGGTCTGCAACATGCTCGTGAATGGGCAAATATTTTGAAGCATGCTCGTGAATGGGCAAAAAGTTTTAAGCATGCTCGTGAATGTGCAAAAAGTTTTAAGCATGCTCGTGAATGGGCAAAAAGTTAGGCCATGCTCGTGAATGGGCAAAAAGTTAGGCCATGCTCGTGAATGGGCAAAAAGTTAGGCCATGCTCGTGAATGGGCAAAAAGTTTAAGGTGGCAAAAAGTTTGAAACATGCTCGTGAATGGGCAAAAAGTTAAGCCATGCTCGTGAATGGGCAAAAAGTTAAAGATTGCCCGTGAATGGGAATTGACCCCTACGCGGGGTGCCTGCGGTGGAGCAAGGGGCACGCGGAAAACCAGCACATCAACCAGGCGGATGAGGCGGCGTCGACGACTCTACGCGAGGGACACCGGCGTTGGATTACGCAGTCGGGAACTTAACCCGCAGCTGGAGGGACAAGCCGAGTACGTGCGGCGGGTCTGGCGGTACGATCGAGCGAAGGTCGCGTTGAGGGGGATTCGAGAAATGGCCACGGCCCCCCAACGTCCAAAAATCAGACCATCGAAGAAACCTCTGTCGGGTAGTTTGAACTTGTATTGCAGGGACCATCTCATAAGAGTTTCCGGTCTCCTCACTGCCTTCCGTATTTTTAGCCGTATTTCTAGCGTTTATGGTGGTTTAGAGGTTCGGTGTTCTAGGTCTCCGGTTGACCATTGAGGCTGTGAGGCGCGTAGTATGAATGATTGACTGTTTTTACGGTTAAACTTAAATTCAGGCCACCCGGTCTGTCTCGTCCTGCTGCCCTTTCCGCTCGTCTTCGGCCGTCTCCTAGATCCAGCAGCCGTTTCTTCAGCTGCATCAAATCATCAGCCGTGACTGCGTTCCGCTTCAGCTGGTATTAAATTTACTTATCTTTGTAGCTTCAAGAAGACCGCGGGAAGCCGGCTGAACCGGAAGCTACCGAGCAGGTGTATGAGCTTGGGTATTACACCTGGTTCGATTGCGGGAAGTTCTCAACACTGATGTCTACTTTTGTAATCCATTGTAATGGTCAGACTCTGAGTCTTCTACCACCTGGTCCAGACATAAAATATCGGGGCGAGGAATTTGCGCCATGCTTGAGCAGTGTAGTCTGCGACCCTCCCTCGTCGCGCCTGTGCTGCATTTAGAGGACCAGGGGAGTGTCTGCCTTCACGCGGAATACCAGCAAAAGTGGGCAATTGGCGTTATGTGCGAAGAAGTCATCATGCCCGCGATCCGTCGAGGGAACGCTGGATCGGTTCCTGCTCTTTTTGCCGCAGCTGATCCTGTAACTATCTGTCAAACCGTAACAACCAGTCTGTCCTTCCTTCTTATCCTATTCCCTTCCTCTTCGGGACATAGCCAAACACAGGGCTGCTCTGTGCAAGGCTAATACTGTAGCCCCTGCCTTCACAAGGGCCGGCTGCAGGGAAAGTGGTCGCCACGAAGGCCAACGCGAGGCATCGATACTTCTGACACCGACTGCCCGTGGCAGCACGACAACACCGTTGCCAAAGGATAGCCAAAATGAGAGTCACAACGGCCATGCTGAAAGCAGGGTTGCTGGAGGAGGAACTCCCTTTCCTGAGTGAGGACGCAAAAAGCCGTTGGCGGTCCAAATTTGGAAAATGGGCCGGAGACCAAGCTAACGCCCTGATCACACCACAAAAGACAAAAAAAGACAGGCGCTTCGTTTTGTTTGTCCGTGCACCGTGGAGCAGTCCGCGAACACGCAGTCTCCATCCCTCGCCGCCGTAGCCGCGTTCTCCGGGAAGGCACTCAGCTTGACCTCCTCCCAGTCAACGGCATCCGGGACGCAGTCGTCTTTCGACTTGAGCAGCTCAGCCATTTCTAAGACTTTTTCTTTGTTTGTGCGTGCCGGGTGATCGTTTCCCCACTTGTATTTACCCTGGGTGTCTTTTGGCATCGGCGGCTTGCTGCTTACCCGAGACGCGCACTACTTCTTAAGGGGACTGCGCGCGACTTATAGCGCGCGGAAGAGCGAGCCAATAGCAGGTCTGTGATGCTCCTAAATGTCCTAGGCTGCACGCGCACTGCACTGACGATTACGTCCCTGCCATTTGTACACACCGCCCGTCGTTGCTACCGATTGGCTGTGGGATAGAGCTTGGGAGAGGGAAGCTCGTTCTTGGCAACAAGTTCAGCGCCCGAATCCAAGCAATGTTTTGCTCACTCGTAAGTATGAAATACTCGAGGGACCACCTTGTGCTCATTTCGAAGGAGGCTAGAGGGGGAGAAAACAATACAACTACAAAGTGGGTCTTTTTTGTTGAACGCTTACGCCCGCCACTAAACCAGGGTTACCTGTGTTTCGTGTGGGCTACAGCACATTTACCTCCTTTGATCTATCGCAACTGGCAGTCTCCTCAAGCATTTCCTACAAAGCAGGTGCTTATACAAAAAAAAAAGGGATGAATCAAAAGAAGAGGGGTGCTGCACCGGCCGCCAGGCGGACATCGCTCACATTTCGTGTGGCTTCAGTTGGCACAGCGCCCGTGCGAAGTTAGTACTCCGCCACACAAGTCGAGTCAGAGGAGAAGGCGGAGCAGGCTAGGCGCAAAGCAACTCATTCCACGGCTTTCGGACAAATCAAGAAGCGGCCAACATACGCCACCTTGCCTGTCGTGCCACAGACAAAAACAAATTCCACTACGATGGAAGACGAGCAGGTTACAAAGCCATGCCAGACACAAACCACAATTCG
This sequence comes from Diplonema papillatum, assembly GCA_030068145.1. Taxonomy (NCBI): domain Eukaryota; phylum Euglenozoa; class Diplonemea; order Diplonemida; family Diplonemidae; genus Diplonema; species Diplonema papillatum. Next base: position 144,966 of record JAPJBO010000500.1, on the reverse strand, counting down.
AGTCAGTCCGCGTCCTTTGCGAGAAGTCAACACGGATCGAGAAGCGCACGACAGGCTCACGGGCAAGGATGTTGTGCAAAAGACCAGCACAATTGAATTCCAATGGAAGGGCATGCAGAGCAGGATCCAGGAGACTTACCTTAGTTGTGTCCCTAAGCAGCTTGCGCCACATTCCAGATATCCGTAGAACACCGGTTCAGGCTTGAGCAATGATTAAGATTTGAACGCATCTCCAACTTTTACCACTCATCGGGTTCAGTTTCTCTGAAACCCTCTTTTCTCTTTAGAGTTCAAGTTCGCTTAGGGATCCGGGGTTTTATAGTCTCCGGACGGTCACCGTAGTCATAAAGGTTCCTTAAAGGTTTGGCCATTTTCTCCAGAATTCCAGTTCCATATTCCTCAAATAGCCAACTTCGTTTCGTTTCTCCGAAGATTTGGCCTAGCCATCTCCCTCGAATGCGCGATTAGATCTACTTTCCTGCGTAGTTCCCTTTTTCCATGGTAATTGCCCAGGAGACACTGCGCCGAGCAGGAAGTTTTGGAGAAGATGTTCGATCCGAGGGCTGAACCACTTTTCTACCACTCTAACTACTCCACAGTCGTGTTTTTTTGGGGGTTTTTGCATGAAGCATCTCCTCGGATGCGCGATTAGATCTATTTTCCTGTGAAATTCCCCTTTTTCCATGGTAATTGCCCAGGGGACACTGTGACTTTTGAGAAGATGTTCGATCCGAGGGCTGAACCACCTTCCTACCACCCTAACTACTCCACAGTCGTATTTTTTGGGGGGTTTTGCATGAAGCATCTCCCTCGAATGCGCGATTAGATCTACTTTCCTGTGAAATCCCCCTTTTTCCATGGTAATTGCCCAGGGGACACTGTGCCGAGCTGGAAATTCTTTGAGAAGGTGTTCGATCTGAGGGCTGAACCACCTTCCTACCACCCTAGCTACTCCACAGTAGTGTTTTTTGGGGTTTTGCATGAGTTTTCCAGCTGAAACGCGGTAAAAAAGCCCTCATAATTTTTGTCCCAAATTGCCCCATTGTAGCTTGCCTTGCGTGGGCCCCCCTACTCTAAGGAAATAAACGAATTGTTTGGTACCTCTAAGGAAGATCACCCTATTTAAAAAGCTAGGCGCAAACACAATTCGAGCCAGTCCGTGGCACGCAACAACGGGCACGGGAACCATGAGGTCACGTTGCCTTTCTAGGCTACAAAAGCCATGCTGGGCGCAACGTGTCTGTCCACGTTCTGTTGGGCGAAGTGTACAAATGAATACGAAGCAGGCTACCTTTAGTTCAGCTTCCCTGGATGGGTCTACAGCCACTCCTCCATCTACCATTCCAATTGACGCCTCGGCCGCCAGCTACCGACACAAGGCATTCCCGAACCTTGTAGGCAGGGAACGACAGGCCAGGGCAGCCCACTCCAGTTCTGTGCAGGCTAGGTGTCCAAAGGGGATCGCAAGAAACGTGCTTGGAATGGATATGTGCTTAACACCGCACTGATCCCTTCTACGCCGTGTTCACACATCAGGCGGACCATCATCAGCGCAGAACCTGAGTGTCTGCAGACGGGACAGCGGCTCACTCTATCAAAGGACAATACGCTGGCGAACTTTTGAGCAGGCTTCATTGGCGGGCCTCTAGCACGCGAAAACTTCGCTTGCGACCGGGCTACTCAGTCATGCATAGTGCACCGTGCAACGTCATCCAGCAGGCAGGGTGGACTGCACGGGCTTCTTTGCTCGGCGCGAGCTACAAAGCAATGGTTGACTTATCCTTGTCCCCTGTGTCCGTTCGTTCGAAGCAATACGCGTGCTCGAAATACTGTGGGTGTAAGGTTGACTGAGTGCGGAAACCGTGAGAGTTGGAGAAAGTAGAAAGGGAAACTAGAGCTTTCGTTGACCGCACGAAAGGGGGTGGACGGAACGTCCACCCCCGTCACCTTCTTTACGAGGGCGACCGCATCAGTTCGTTCGAACGACATAATGCTTTAGTTGACCGCAGCCTGAGCCCAAATCCTGGACGTGGGTTCAGGGGCAAATTTGCAAATGATCATGATCAGAAGGTCCTATTTCCTCAGACATTGCATGTGGCTAAAACACATAATCGGGACCAGATCTTGGAGCAGAATCCTGCTTCGTTTGCAGCAACGCGTTCATCCCTGGTGTGCACACTCCTTCTCCCGGTTCCTGCGGCCAGATTCTGCTGCTTCAGTTCCCTCGAAAGGCGGATCTTCCACCTGCATCACTGGCATACTCTCAAGAAAAGGAGAAACAAGCGCAACACCCCCCGTAGGCCTCGAGAGAGAAGTCATACCAAAGGCCAATTGAGTATGCGGTGATGGTCGGCCAACTTCCACCCTTTTCGGGCGGCGATAAGCCGTTCTCCGACGTCACAGCCCCCACCGATAGCACCTTGTCCGATGAGAATTACCTGCGTTTTTTGAGACTGTTTCATGGTTGAACGCCCTCGCCTGACAAGGAACCAAAGTTCTATCCTTGACTTACCAGTTCTCTTCCTAGCACGTGACACCCACAACCCACACTAGTGTCGGGGCAATCGTCGGGTATATTGATCTTCTACTTTGAAATCCTGGGCCCGATGTCGAGCATCGCGTATCAGTTCTCGTCCTAGCACGTGACCCACACAAGTGTGTTGGGGTATTCGTCGGGTATATTGATCTTCTCACTTGAAGTCCTGGGCCGATGTCGAGCATCGCGTATCAGTTCTCGTCCTAGCACGTGACCCACACAAGTGTGTTGGGGTATTCGTCGGGTATATTGATCTTCTAATTTGAAATCCTGGGCCCGATGTCGAGCATCGCGTATCAGTTCTCGTCCTAGCACGTGACCCACACAAGTGTGTTGGGGTATTCGTCGGGTATATCGATCTTCTCACTTGAAGTCCTGGGCCCGAGAGCAAGCATCGCGATGTGAATCGCAAGGTTTGATGAAAGTAGTTACCAAATACATAGAAGCCTCGCCGGAGTCATCCACTGGCCAATCCGAGCTCAGAACCTTCGTACAGGAACGGTAGGGGGTCAGGGACGGATGGCATCGCTGTTGTCGCAAACTGAAAACAGGCACATCTTATCCGGTATATATTGAGACGTACACACATGCACTTTGTCACACGTATGACGAGTACGTGGTGCCTGGATCCTTTTGGGGGGAAGATCTTAGTTTAATGTTTAGGCAGTGCACTGCCTCTCATGCATGTTTGATGCTAGCATCAAGTCTTCTTCGAAGAAAAAGTGAAACAGAAAAGGGGAGGAAAATCGTAGCTTAATGTTTAGGCAGAGCACTGACTCTCATGCATGTTTGATGCTAGCATCGAGTCTTCTTCGAAGGTGTAAAACAGAAAAGGGGAGGGGGAGTCCATACCGTCGTGCCTTCCCACGTCTCGAGTAAGTCGAGGGCCCGGTCAGGGCAGACGGTGAGGATGACCGCCTGCGCGCCCTCGTCCGTCCGCAGGTATTCGTCGGCCTCTTCGTTGACGACGTCCGTGTGGTTCGAGTACCCGCGGCGCCACATCGGGTCCGGCCACTCCTCGTACGCGACGATGTTCTCGACGCCGATTTGCCGCAACTGCCACGTGTAGTATCCGAGGCGGGCCTGCACTTCGACGATGCGCCGCCCGCCCGCCTTTTCGACGATCCAGTCGAGCACTCTGTCGCAAGCCGGCAGCGGGCTGAACTTAAACCGGAGAGTGTTCCTGTTTTTCAGCAGCTTCCCTCTACAACTGATCATCGAGTTGTGCGCGTTCCCGTGCGTGAAGTGCACGCGATTCCGCGCGAAGATCTGGTACACGTTCTCGTTGACGAACCGGAAAGCCGTGAGGTACGGGTCATTGCGCCGTTCGGTGTGGAGCCAGCCTTCCTCCTCCAGCCACTGCGTCACCGGCATCGGGTGCATGTCCTTCACGCTGTCGTAGAACTGGGACCACTGGCTGACCGAGAGCGACCGCCTCGGGACCTCCAGCTCGGCTCCCTCGGGCAGTCTGTCCATCACGCGCGAGACCCAGAAGTGGTCCATTCCTTCGTCGTTCGTCGACCCGCGGTTGCGGCTCAGCTCGTGCGACGTCTCCCACTGCCTGCAAGGCCCCTTCCCGAAGGTCTCCGCGAACGGGTCCCCGCCGGCATCCCTCTTATACGAAATGGTGCTCAGCAGCCGCCGCTGGACCGCCGTTACTGCCAGCTTCATGGTGTCCCTCCCCTGGCGAAGTCTTCCCCCCCCTTCCCGCCCGCACTGGAGAAAAATGCGAGAGTGAGCGCAAGCAGTAGTTTTTAGAACCTAGCAGCAAGAATTTGTGACATAAAACTGTACGAGTCGCTACCGACCACGTTGCTGCACACGTCGTGTCATACTTCCATCGCTTCTTGCCCCAACGGCTCCCTCGAGCAATCTGACCATCACGCGAGACCCAGAAGTGGTCCATTCCTTCGTCGTTCGTCGACCCGCGGTGGCAGCTCAGCTCGTGCGACGTCTCCCACTGCCTGCAAGGCCCCTTCCCGAAGGTCTCCGCGAACGGGTCCCCACCGGCATCCCTCTTATACGAAATGGTGTTCAGCAGCCGCCGCTGGACCGCCGTTACTGCCAGCTTCATGGTGTCCCTCCCCTGGCGAAGTCTTCCCCCCCTTCCCGCCCGCACTGGAGAAAAATGCGAGAGTGAGCGCAAGTAGTAGTTTTTAGAACCTGGCAGCAACAATTTGTGACAAAAGACTGTACGAGTCGCAACCGACTACGTTGCTGCACACGTCGTGTCATACTTCCATCGCTTCTTGCCCCAACGGCTCCCTCGGGCAGTCTGACCATCACGCGAGACCCAGAAGTGGTCCATTCCTTCGTCGTTCGTCGGTGGCGGCTCAGCTCGTGCTACGTTTCCCACTGCCTGCAAGGTCCTTCCCGAAGGGTCCCCGCCGGCATCCCTCTTATACGAAATGGTGTTCAGCAGCCGCCGCTGGACCGCCGTTACTGCCAGCTTCATGGTGTCCCTCCCCTGGCGAAGTCTTCCCCCCCTTCCCGCCCGCACTGGAGAAAAATGCGAGAGTGAGCGCAAGTAGTAGTTTTTAGAACCTGGCAGCAACAATTTGTGACAAAAGACTGTACGAGTCGCAACCGACTACGTTGCTGCACACGTCGTGTCATACTTCCATCGCTTCTTGCCCCAACGGCTCCCTCGGGCAGTCTGACCATCACGCGAGACCCAGAAGTGGTCCATTCCTTCGTCGTTCGTCGGTGGCGGCTCAGCTCGTGCTACGTTTCCCACTGCCTGCAAGGTCCTTCCCGAAGGGTCCCCGCCGGCATCCCTCTTATACGAAATGGTGCTCAGCAGCCGCCGCTGGACCGCCGTTACTGCCAGCTTCATGGTGTCCCTCCCCTGGCGAAGTCTTCCCCCCCTTCCCGCCCGCACTGGAGAAAAATGCGAGAGTGAGCGCAAGCAGCAGTTTTTAGAACCTAGCAGCAAGAATTTGTGACATAAAACTGTACGAGTCGCTACCGACCACGTTGCTGCACACGTCGTGTCATACTTCCATCGCTTCTTGCCCCAACGGCTCCCTCGGGCAGTCTGACCATCACGCGAGACCCAGAAGTGGTCCATTCCTTCGTCGTTCGTCGGTGGCGGCTCAGCTCGTGCTACGTTTCCCACTGCCTGCAAGGTCCTTCCCGAAGGGTCCCCACCGGCATCCCTCTTATACGAAATTGTGTTCAGCAGCCGCCGCTGGACCGCCGTTACTGCCAGCTTCATGGTGTCCCTCCCCTGGCGAAGTCTTCCCCCCCTTCCCGCCCGCACTGGAGAAAAATGCGAGAGTGAGCGCAAGTAGTAGTTTTTAGAACCTGGCAGCAACAATTTGGGTGTGCGATCTGTCAAACAATCCCCTCGTACAAAACCCCAGTCTAGCCGCCGCTGTAGCAAAAGGCAGCGTCACCCCACGCTCAGGGCTAGTAGTAGTAGTAGTAGTAGTAGTAGTAGTAGTAGTAGTAGTAGTAGTAGTAGTAGTAGTAGTAGTAGTAGTAGTAGTAGTAGTAGTAGTAGTAGTAGTAGTAGTAGTAGTAGTAGTAGTAGTAGTAGTAGTAGTAGTAGTAGTAGTAGTAGTAGTAGTAGTAGTAGTAGTAGTAGTAGTAGTAGTAGTAGTAGTAGTAGTAGTAGTAGTAGTAGTAGTAGTAGTAGTAGTAGTAGTAGTAGTAGTAGTAGTAGTAGTAGTAGTAGTAGTAGTAGTAGTAGTAGTAGTAGTAGTAGTAGTAGTAGTAGTAGTAGTAGTAGTAGTAGTAGTAGTAGTAGTAGTAGTAGTTGTTGTATGTGTCGTCTGCCGAAGCAGCGGGAGACCGCAGGCGCAGGGGGCAGGTCTTGCTTTACTTTTCTCTTCTTCGTGGAGACGCGCCCCCGGCAATCCCGAAGGTTTGCGCCTACTGTGATGAGGTGTTTGACCAGGCCCCCACGAAGCCTTATACACAACACGGCTACAACACGAGGATGCAGCCCTGCTTCGGTGTTCACTCAGCCATCAGGCCATTGGCTTTGCTAAGCACCCCCCCGACCGGTCGATTTGCCACTTTCGTTGCCCTATTCGCCTGGCGGTGCTGTCAGCCCTTGTTCCGCGTCGCATCAAGTACATGATGCTGGCGGTTGGGGGATCGGCGACCGCGACTCAATTAAGGTGCGGTCAACAGTGTCGCCACGTGAATGCCCCCCCATGACACCTAGGCCAACGCCCTAAAAAAAGAACCCGCCCCCGAAATGCTTCCGAAATGAGTCCATGCTCAATGCAAATGCGCCCAGACCCATAAGGGCCCTAAACTGACTACTTTCAGGATTCTGCAAAAAGCGTGTGCGTGTCCAGGAGCTTTACGTGCAGCTTGTGGGTGTCCAGTAACCTACAGCATGTTGTTTGAGGTAGTACCCTCTACAGTAACCTACAGCATGTTGTTTGAGGTAGTACCCTCTACAGTAACCTATAGCATGTTGTTTGAGGTAGTACCCTCTACAGTAACCTACAGCACGTTGTTTGAGGTAGTACCCTCTACATAGTGCCACGAGTCCACCCATCGCACAAAGCACCAAAAAGCCGACCGAGGAAATGGACACGGCGTGGGATATCGCCGCTAAAGAGCCAAGGTTGCATTCGTCGCAGGGAAAAAGCGGACGGAGGGGGGGATTGCAAGAACGGGCTTGGAATGGTTTATGGGCCTAACCACTAACACCGCACCGTGCCGTATCTGCACTGTGTTTCGGTCCTTTACCCCACGGACACAGCAAGCGGATGGCAATGTTGTCAGCGTGGACCTTTTGAGTGTCTGAAGACACGACAGAGCGGCAGAGCGGTGAAGAGTTTGGGGTTTGCCAGGCGGCAGTGTAGCTCGTCACAGCCAGGACCCCCCATGGTGCGAGAACACAGGAAACCCCGTCTCGAGGAGAAGGCCTCTACAACCGAGCCTAGCCAATCAGTCAAAAAAACTCAGGGCGCCCGCCCTGCCTGTGACTGTGACTCGCTAGAACAAGAAGAGAGGGGGGAACTTCAACTGGTTGGTAGAGTGCAGGGGCAGCGCCGGGCAAGTGCTACACTTCATCAGCTTATTCTTTAGTACTAACAATCATCTTGCGGGTTGCCCTTCAATGTATTGTGCAGGCTAAAAAGACGCAGGCGGCGAGTTTCGGTGGTTGATCGGGACTCCTTACCTGAAAATGACACAGGGTAAATACAAGCGGGAAAACGATCAACCGGCACGCACAAACAAAACGAAGCGCCTGTCTTTTTCGTTTTTTTTTTTTTTTCCATCTTATGCTTCCACTTTGAAGGAACTCCTCGAGGTGGCCGCCGGTAGCGAACTACTCGGTCTGCTACGCTTTTCTTTCTCTCTCTCTCGCCCTCCATCCAAACCTTCACCTGACCGGTGACTCCGAGTATTCGTGAGTCTCTTCTTCAATGTGAATGTATGCAGAACGGCCCAACCTGGACCCCCCTTACCACGGGCACAGATGCTTCTTGGTTTGAACTTCGCTAGAGTTCTGAAGCTTTCATTGCGGGAACACCGCACGCAAGAAGGAACGCGAGGAGTCGTTTGTTTGAAAGAGAGTGAAAGTTCCGGTGCAGACATACTGCGACCAGCACTGTCCTTTGGTGTGGATCACTTGGGGCGGGGGGAAAGGAGGCTCTCGGTCTGCTTCAGGAGGCTGTTCGAAGCTCGTCGTGCCGGGCTATCCATACTACAGGGGCTCCTGTCGCAGACGGGGAGAGACAAACACCGTGCCGAAAGCAATCAGCTTGACGGCGCCGGTGAGATCGCTCCGCAGCCGACCCTTTCCCCTAAAGTTGCAGTTTCCCGCCGACTTCGCTTCCCTCGATTGTTCTGGTTAAAGATCTTCTCCCCAAAAGGATCCAGGCACCACGTACTCGTCATACGTGTGACAAAGTGCATGTGTGTACGTCTCAATATATACCGGATAAGATGTGCCTGTTTTCAGTTTGCGACAACAGCGATGCCATCCGTCCCTGACCCCCTACCGTTCCTGTACGAAGGTTCTGAGCTCGGATTGGCCAGTGGATGACTCCGGCGAGGCTTCTATGTATTTGGTAACTACTTTCATCAAACCTTGCGATTCACATCGCGATGCTTGCTCTCGGGCCCAGGACTTCAAGTGAGAAGATCGATATACCCGACGAATACCCCAACACACTTGTGTGGGTCACGTGCTAGGACGAGAACTGATACGCGATGCTCGACATCGGGCCCAGGATTTCAAATTAGAAGATCAATATACCCGACGAATGCCCCGACACTAGTTGCAGTTTCCCGCCGACTTCGCTTCCCTCGATTGTTCTGGTCAGCCAGAATCATCTGACTGAACCCAAGCCCGCAGAGACGGCCAGTCAGACACAGCGACAGGGCTGCGATATCATCATCGTCTTGCTTATCACCCATTCCACGAAAAAGTGTCACAGATTTTCCGTCTGAAAAGCAGCCCGTTTTGGGTCTCAAAATTTTGGAATTTTTGGGAAATTTTTTTTGGGATGGAAAGAGCTATCCCTGGCGATTATGGGCAAGCAATCAGCTCGCGTGGCGACCAAAATCTGGCGTGCAGATGGACAAAAGGTCGGTTTTGGGGCTGTTTCAAAAACCCAAAAAAACGATTTCCGGCGGGACCTCAAACCCCTGTGTGGGTGTGGTAACCTCTGGACCATGGGCTAAAAAAATGGCGGAAATTTTTTTTTGTTCACTACCGAGTGAGAATCATTTTGAGTTCTTCGCAAACCGGGCGAAATAAGCTCTGAGAGAGCAGAAATACCGTCCTGGGACACTGGAAACGAGTAAATGACGATCTCGCACTTTCCGATAAGAATTCCAACTGAGCAGGCGCTAAAAGCGAATTTTGGCCCGAGGTTTGGCAACATAGCCTAACGGTTACCGCACCCTCCTGGGCCCCTGTAGGCCATGGTTCGATTCCCCCGGTCCGATTTTTTTTTTTTTGCGATTTTTCGGTGTGAAAAGCAGCCGTCTGGAAATTATTTTCGAGGTCTTTTTGGGAAATCTTTTGGTTTTCGAGTAGTTCTGGGATGCGCGATTATGGGCAAGCTGCCAGCTAGCCCAGCGATCAAAACCTGACCCCCTCCTGGATGCAGAGAGAAAAAGAACCGATCTCCAGGACCCCATTTTTTCGGGTGCCGACCTCCATTTCCGGGGGGGGGGGTCGGTCAAAATTTTTATCCGACTAAATATTCGGAAAGCCCTGTCCTCAACGGATTCAAACGTGTCCTCAAAATCTCGAAACCGACCATTTTCGGACCTGCAGATGGAAATTTTCGGCAGAAATCCGAAAAAAGCCGAAATCTGTGACACTTTTTCGTGGAATGGGTGTTATATCGACCTCGAGCTTGCTGAAGATTGCGTATGCTTGTGCAGCCGCATATCGGTCCACGTTCGAGCTCTGAAACGAATATAGCCATCAGCTTGCGCTTCAACGCGCAGGCGACATTCTACCACCGGGTACAGTCTCTCTCTGCGACCATTGCTGGTCGCCCCACCTCAACAAAACGCTGCTGCCAGCGGTGTAATCCACCGACCGGATGACCGGTATGTCAATATTCCTGACGTGTCCAAACGATTGCCATGAGGCTGGACAACGATGCAATTGTTTTTGATGCCAAGTCCGTGATAAGTACGCTGCTTATCGCGTAGTTGGCATTCTATACCAACGAGCTGACTTGATAACAAGCACGATACTTGCCAGAAGACAAGCGAAAATAGTTGCCATGCCAATGAATGTGCTACGACTTGTGTACTTGAAATCCGAAAAAAGCTCTTTCGCCTGAAGTAGCTGTTTGGATAGTACACTAGGAGCTCGCCAGCCATCCACTCCGAAGGTTATTGATTATGATCTTAGCTGCGAATTTCGAAGCAAGTCCTCTCGGACGACAAAACGCGGGTCGACCCCAGATTGACAAACACATAGCCGTCATCACTGCTTCGTATCTTGGCCGCTATAGCATTCGACGAACTGTGGAGTCACACGCTCTGCTCTTCCCGCAGACTGCGGTCTTCATCGTTCCCACAGCCAAGACATGAGTCTCATATGCCGCCGAAGCTAGTCGTGGCCCGATTAATCCGAGACGCCCTAAGTAACTTACGCATATTCCCTGGACACCGTCTGCTTGCGGAAGTGGGGAGTAGTCATTTGCATGCAAATCACTAGCCAGCTTTTTGCTACGTGACTCCAGAATCGTGGCGCAACCTTTGTCGGTTGCGAAACTGTTGCTGTGAGCTAGTGACAAGCGAGCAATCAGAGTAGGCATCGAATCTTCGCTTGCTGTTTTCCACCGCGCTGCACGCCGAGAGGCGGAAGTCGTGGGAGGCCGGGCCGGCAGGAGGACGCGACCGTTGCGCGGCCGTAGACACCAGGGCCTGGCTCAGGAGCGTTCAGCCGGTCGGGGGACGGTTGGGAACGCTCAGGGAACGATCAGGGACGGTCGTTAACGGTCGACGGTCGGGAACGCTCAGGGACGGTCGTTAACGATCAGGACGGTCGGGAACGCTCAGGGACGGTTGTTAACGATCAGGGACGGTTGTTAACGGTCAGGGACGGTCGCGCTCAGGGACGGTCGTGAATGGCAGGGACGTCCATCCAGTTGTAGCATCACAGCACTGCCCGATCGAGCAACCGGGATTGATCGTCAAGGACCACGGGTCGATCGCTTGTCCGGGACAATCAGCAACGACTTAATGGTCGATCAGCATCTATGAACTCACGTCGACCGCCCATGACGCGAAGGACGACCGGTGCGCGTGTGTGTCCAAAAAAACCGCGGAGACGGCTAGCCAAGGACCAGAGCGGCTAATGGCTAGGTTGAGGACATCGACTGAACGGCACGCTGGAACTCTTCGAAGACAACCTGCGGCCCTTGCGTCAAGACGAAGGTCGCCACCGTCGACGACGCATCGGAGCCCTTCGCCATGTGAGCAGTATACGTGAGCTGTGCGGTGTTGATTACATTGGACAAAGAGCACTCGCATTCACTGGTTCCGCCTAATCAAAGTTCAGCATAAGGGACAGCGGATTATTACCCGGGCGGGCCAACTGCCCACTACTTTCGCCAAAATTTTGGTGGGTGGGTCCCCCCCCCCCCTCTGGTGGGAATATTTTTTCCCCAAAACTGCATGAAGATTTTCCGACGGAAACCCACTGTTGCATCAATGTAATGGCCCAAATCTGACCGAAAACCGCTGTTACATCAATGTAATGGGCCAAATCTGGCGGAAAACCACTGTTACATCACTGTAATGGGCCGGATTTCACAGAAAACCACTGTTACATCAATGTAATGGCCCAAATTTGACGGAAAACCACTGTTACATCAATGTAATGGGCCAAATTTGACCGAAAACCACTGTTACATCAATGTAATGGCCCAAATTTGACCGAAAACCACTGTTACATCAATGTAATGGGCAGAATTTGACCGAAAACCACTGTTACATCAATGTAATGGCCCAAATTTGACGGAAAACCACTGTTACATCGATGTAATGGGCAGAATCTGACGGAAAACCACTGTTACATCAATGTAATGGCCCAAATTTGACCGAAAACCACTGTTACATCGATGTAATGGGCAGAATCTGACCGAAAACCACTGTTACATCAATGTAATGGGCAGAATCTGACCGAAAACCACTGTTACATCGATGTAATGGGCAGAATTTGACGGAAGACCACTGTTACATCGATGTAATGGGCAGAATCTGACGGAAAACCGCTGTTACATCGATGTAATAGGCAGAATCTGACGGAAAACCACTGTTACATCAATGTAATGGCCCGCATGGCGATTCGATGTAACAGTGGTTTTCCGTCAAATTTGGACCATTACATTGATGTAACAGTGGGTTTCCGTCAAATTCTGCCCATTGCATCGATGTAACAGTGGTTTTCGGTCAAATTTGGGCCATTACATTGATGTAACAGTGGGTTTCCGTCAAATTTGGGCCATTACATTGATGTAACAGTGGTTTTCGGTCAAATTCTGCCCATTACATTGATGTAACAGTGGTTTTCCGTCAGATTTGGGCCATTACATTGATGTAACAGTGGTTTTCCGTCAAATTCTGCCCATTACATCGATGTAACAGTGGTTTTCGGTCAAATTTGGGCCATTACATTGATGTAACAGTGGTTTTCCGTCAAATTCTGCCCATTACATTGATGTAACAGTGGTTTTCGGTCAGATTTGGGCCATTACATCGATGTAACAGTGGTTTTCGGTCAAATTTGGGCCATTACATTGATGTAACAGTGGTTTTCCGTCAAATTTGGGCCATTACATTGATGTAACAGTGGGTTTCCGTCAAATTCTGCCCATTACATCGATGTAACAGTGGTTTTCGGTCAAATTTGGGCCATTACATTGATGTAACAGTGGGTTTCCGTCAAATTTGGGCCATTACATTGATGTAACAGTGGTTTTCGGTCAAATTCTGCCCATTACATTGATGTAACAGTGGTTTTCGGTCAGATTTGGGCCATTACATTGATGTAACAGTGGTTTTCCGTCAAATTCTGCCCATTACATCGATGTAACAGTGGTTTTCCGTCAAATTTGGGCCATTACATTGATGTAACAGTGGTTTTCGGTCAAATTCTGGCCCATTACATTGATGTAACAGTGGTTTTCGGTCAGATTTGGGCCATTACATCGATGTAACAGTGGTTTTCGGTCAAATTTGGGCCATTACATTGATGTAACAGTGGTTTTCCGTCAAATTTGGGCCATTACATTGATGTAACAGTGGTTTTCGGTCAAATTCTGCCCATTACATTGATGTAACAGTGGTTTTCAGTCAGATTTGGGCCATTACATTGATGTAACAGTGGTTTTCCGTCAGATTCTGCCCATTACATCGATGTAACAGTGGTTTTCCGTCAAATTCTGCCATTACATTGATGTAACAGTGGTTTTCGGTCAGATTTGGGCCATTACATCGATGTAACAGTGGTTTTCGGTCAAATTTGGGCCATTACATTGATGTAACAGTGGTTTTCCGTCAAATTTGGACCATTACATTGATGTAACAGTGGGTTTCCGTCAAATTCTGCCCATTGCATCGATGTAACAGTGGTTTTCGGTCAAATTTGGGCCATTACATTGATGTAACAGTGGTTTCCGTCAAATTGGGCCATTACATTGATGTAACAGTGGTTTTCGGTCAAATTCTGCCCATTACATTGATGTAACAGTGGTTTTCAGTCAGATTTGGGCCATTACATTGATGTAACAGTGGTTTTCCGTCAGATTCTGCCCATTACATCGATGTAACAGTGGTTTTCCGTCAAATTTGGGCCATTACATTGATGTAACAGTGGTTTTCGGTCAAATTCTGCCCATTACATTGATGTAACAGTGGTTTTCGGTCAGATTTGGGCCATTACATTCGATGTAACAGTGGTTTTCGGTCAAATTTGGGCCATTACATTGATGTAACAGTGGTTTTCCGTCAAATTTGGCCCATTACATTGATGTAACAGTGGTTTTCGGTCAAATTCTGCCCATTACATTGATGTAACAGTGGTTTTCCGTCAGATTTGGGCCATTACATTGATGTAACAGTGGTTTTCCGTCAAATTCTGCCCATTACATCAATGTAACAGTGGTTTTCGGTCAAATTTGGGCCATTACATTGATGTAACAGTGGTTTTCCGTCAAATTCTGCCCATTACATCGATGTAACAGTGGTTTTCGGTCAAATTTGGGCCATTACATTGATGTAACAGTGGTTTTCCGTCAAATTTGGGCCATTACATTGATGTAACAGTGGTTTTCGGTCAAATTCTGCCCATTACATTGATGTAACAGTGGTTTTCGGTCAAATTCTGCCCATTACATCGATGTAACAGTGGTTTTCGGTCAAATTTGGGCCATTACATTGATGTAACAGTGGTTTTCCGTCAAATTCTGCCCATTACATCGATGTAACAGTGGATTTCGGTCAAATTTGGCCCATTACATTGATGTAACAGTGGTTTTCCGTCAAATTCTGCCCGTTACATTGATGTAATGGCCCAAGTTTGGGCCATTACGTTGATGTTTTTTGGGGAGGGGCGGTGCAACTTGGACCTGATAGAGCCGTACCGTTCGGCCGGGGGGCAAAGCCCCCCGAACCCCCCCTTATTTCGACTTTCCAGAACAAACCAAACCCGTACATTTCAGCTGTGTATGGCGGTGTCGGAAGCCAAGAAGGCAGGTGGTGAAATTGGAAACTCAAAAAAAAAAAATTCCCACGGGCTCGGGAGATTTGGGGGTGGGTGGGTCCCCCCCCCCCCCCCTTTGGGCGGGCAGTTGGCCCGCCTGGGTAATAATCCGGCGTCCCTAAGGTCCCTTAACTCTTTACAGACGGGGTGTAATGATGTATACGTCGCAAAAGTCAAATTCCGAGATGTTTGCTGCTGTGAAGAGATGTGTCGCGAAACCTTTCCAAGGAGCACCAAGTTTCCCATTTTGGTCACATACGCACCGGGTTACAGGGGGGGGGCCAAATACAATGTAGCAGTATATTACAATATAGCAGTATATTACAGTTTAACTTTGAAATCGCGAATTCGACGAGCCGAATTTTGAATACAATTTAGGGATAATTAGCTTATAGCCACCAAGAAACTTTTTATTTAGCTTATAGCCACAAAAAACTTTTTATTTAGCTTATAGCCAGGAGGGCCTGAAACTTTTTATTTAGCTTATAGCCACAAAAAACTTTTTATTTAGCTTATAGCCACAAAAAACTTTTTATTTAGCTTATAGCCACAAAAAACTTTTTTATTAGCTTCGAGCCACATTTTGCAAAATTTTGGTCATTTTTCTGAGTTGGCAAAATTTTGGCCGAAATTTTGGTCGAATTTTTGGTCAAACTTTTGGTCGATTTTTTGGTCGATTTTTGGTCGATTTGTTTTGGTCAAAATTTTGGCCGAAATTTTGGTCAAAATTTTCGGTCGTTTTTTTGGTCGATTTTTTTGGGTCAAAATTTTGGCCGAATTTTGGGTCAATTTCTTTGGTCGACAATTAGACTCCAATCCCTGAGAACACACCCATGGCGGATTCGAACCATTTACCCAGCCATTGACTGTGACAACTGTGCGATTTGGATTCGAACTCAAGTTTCCAATTTCAAGTTGCAAGTTTTAAGCTTCAATGTGTGGGATACGTTTGGGGGAGTCAAGGTGATTCTGGGGTAGCGTCTAATCTCATCCCATTTCAACTTTGCTTAGGTCTCGTTTACTTGGACCCCCTTTCTGCCGATTTGCGACTGCCGACTTGCGGCGCAACACTTTGGCAACCATTGCGTTGTTAACTCTCTTGACCTCCAACAACCTTCTTCGTCAGCGAGTTCGTGGCGGTGTTCGTGACAGGGACTATCAGATTCCTGCAACCCGGCGGCATCTGGACGGCCGTAGTGGGAGCAAGGGGTGCAACACGCTAAAAGACTGGAAGTACCGGGCATAAATGTTGCGAGCATACGGGTGCTGAAAGAGAAACCGGGAAACATGATACATAGCTCGCAGAGTTCAGACCAGAGTACTTTTCGATGACACTCTCTTTAACGCAAACGGCGGCAAGCTCTTTGTGGACGATTTTTCAAGTCGGTTCTTATGTAGCCTTCGGGCGTAAACACACGTGGGTGACCTATCTAGACTGTTTCGAGTATCAGACTCCAAAAATTCAAGCAATGATAAGATGATACGACGTGGTGGTGTTTCGAGTGATGAGATGATAAGACGTGGAGAAGGTTGGCCTCGCTCCGGGTGGGCCCGAAAACCCCTACCTGCAGCGAAGATGAACGTGTGCAAATAGGTGTGGCCACTCCAGTAGCTGGCACAGCACGGCAAAGGGTTTTCTGGGTTCGAATTCCGTGTGTGATTTTTCTCAGATTGGCTAACAATTGACCAACTTTTTTGACCAAAATTTTTGACCGATTTTTAGAGTGAAAGTTCGCTTGAAACTCCGGGGTTTTTCTTGAACAAATTTTTTGGCCAAAATCTTTTGACCAAAAAAATTTGACCCAAAATCTTGACCAAAATTTTTTAGAGTTATAGTTCGCTTGAGAATCCGGGATTTTAGAGTCTCCGGGTGACTTTCGTCGAATGGGTTCTTTTAAAGCTAATACGGGTGGGTTTGTGGGGGCATGCATGGCTTCTTTCGTGTACACCTTACTTGGTCGCTTTGGCGAGTCAGGTTCGAAACAATTTGTGACCGACACCAAGTTCTCGCCAGGTTAGGTGAGTGTTCTTGGGCTCCCCACGTCTTACAAGTTGAGCAGGAGTTGCCCTGTAAACCGTATCGGTCCATTGTTCGCACCATGGCTCTAAGTAGAGTAGAGTGTAGAATAGCTCAGAGAGGTTTGCTGGTAGCAGCGAACGTTGCGCTTTTCGAAGTGCGGCGTCGTTGCTCTCGGTAGTAAAAAAATTTTTTTTAGGAAAATACGTAGTTGAACTGTTCGTTGCTCGCCACAGTTAGGGCACTCTGGGCACACTGGGTACCCGTGGTGTATCTAGTTTTCGTCCGTCGGTTTCTTTGAGGTAGCGCGTCGCTTTGCTTTGTGTTTCTTTTTGCACCAGGGCTCATGGTGGCGTAGACTTGTGAAAAGTGGTTTCCCCACTGTTCGGCCGTCACTGTTGCAATATGGGCATCTGTCTCGTTTCTTCGCGGGACCCTGTAGTGTGTATTCTAGTTGAACCGTTGGTGGTCTTTCTTTGCAGAACCGTTGGTGCACGCGCAATCCCTGTTTTCCTTTAAAAAGGTGTCCGGCTGCCGTTGTACGTGCATGGCAGTAGGGGCATTGCAAGTCGTCGTCGCTGCTTGATTCTGGTTCCGTGGTAGGGGTGGTGCTTTGCGGGGTACTTAGAATTGTAGGTGTGGTGGCGCTGTTGTCGTCGGTAGTGTGCTCGTCGTACTGCGTTCCAGTTTGAGAGGCGGATAATTCGTCTCCTCGAATGGCGTCTAAGAGGTCCTGGGTTAAAACCGCGTCTGCAGACATGGTTGTCGGCGAGGTGGGTGTGGTTTTGTGGTCGTTGAAGGGTAAGAAGACTGGTGGGGGGACCTCCATTACTTGGACGTCTTGAGGCTGGTAGACGCAGAGGAAAGTCTCGTTGCTGGAGTATGTCGGGGCAGGTGTGTGGTGCGTCCGAACACCGTCGAAACATGACCATCGTTGGCTTGCGTCTGCAGACTCGTTGAGGGCGTGGATGACGTAGTGGCCTGCGTTGTTGTGGCCGGAGTGTACGGCTATTGCTCTTAGATTGAGGGGGGCGTTACGTCCTGGGAGTGTGATGGTGTGGTCTGCGTGTATGGCGGTGCGGTTTGTTGTGTCGTTTTTGCGTGCCCTTTGCAGTTGGATAAGCAGCATTGTGTTGATGTGTTGGAAGTTAGGTCTTGTCAAAGTGGTGTTGGTGTGTTTGCAAGCTTCACATTTGTAGTCGACGGCTAAACGGGGTGTGCTCCAGAGGTTCAGACATCTCTGTATCGAATTGCCGCCTGGTGGAAGGTACGTAATGTCTTGGGTTTCCGGTATGTTGGACTTGGAGTGGCTGCATTTTTTGCAGGTTGTGGTAGTTGTGATGTTGTGCTGGAGGCCGACGAAAGTGTCATGACGATTCTGTTGACAAGCTTGGTGCGCTGCGTTTTCGTTCAGTAGGGCTGTAGTGATTGCACGAAGGACTTCCCCGAGATCACACTGCTGCCCGTCCCCGAAGGGTCCGTCGATGCTGGCGAAAACATGCAGGAGTGTCGCTTGCGTCCGTCTTCCTGTGACCCAACCGCTTACGGCTGCCGTACAATCGCCCTTCGAGTGCGATGTACATTCGTTGTATGTAACCACTTGTTGGGCCATGTCGGTGGCGGCGATTAGGTTCAGCGCGGCTTGGAGGAAGCAGGAGTTTGTTGTAGTGAACCGTGCGAGCTTTGAGAGTGTTTTGGCTCCGGCCGCCGCGACTGCTGCTGCGAGGGTGATGCTTGCTACGAGGTTGGCTACTCTTTGTTTGAGGGTGAAGAGCGTTGGTGTTGGTTGCTGCCGGTCTTCGACTGGACTATCATCGAGTTCGTGAGTCGTAGTGGTGCTGCTATCAGAGGAAGAAGCGAGGTCGTCCGGTGTGACGGGAAGTTCGGCTGGTCTGAAGTTGAGGGGTTGGTGTTTTCCGGCAAATTCGGCTTCTGCGATGCGCGGTTTGCCGGCTTTGAATCGCGCGATACTGTAGCCGAGGAATGGTTTCAGCTGGTTGTGGAGTCGTGGTAAGCTTCGAAATTCCTCGGTTAGCCAGGCTTGCCATGGGGGGTAGAGGACTCTCGGATGGTGACCTCGTTCGAGCATCGCGTAGACGTTTCGCTGTATCTCTACGCGTAGGTCCTGCCAATGGTTGGTTTGCCGCATCGCTCTTATCAGCGAGCCTTTGAAGATGCCGCTTGCTTGAGTCTTGGGGGCTGTGGTCTGGTGGTGCGTGAAGCGTGTACCGTATGTTTTAGGATGAACATTGAGTCGTATGTGTGCTGGGTGTGGTGCTTCTGGTCGTTCGATTCGGATTCGTATGCCTAAAAAAACGGTGTCGTCTCGCGCCGTTGTGGTTTCTTTGTACTCCATTCGGTATAAGGCTTGAGGTGGGGGTTTACAGTCCCATTGTAAGAAGTCGTCGATGAAACGCCAGGTGTTCACGAACGCTTTGGCTTCGTCGTGTTTGCCCTGTGCTAGAAGGCCGTCGATGTATTCGGACTCTACGCTGTAGCAGTAAAGGTTTGCTAAGTCCGAACTTGCGTTACCTCCCATCGGTATGCCTCCTGTCTGTCTGAAAATCGTATCGCCTTGCTCGATGTAGGCGTTGTCGATGACGAAATTCAGCAGGGCTTTGACTTCTTCTCTTGTGTAGTTCCGGTTGGTGTTGTTAGCTCCTTTGCCGAAATTGAAGGTCTTTTTACCCTGTTGTTTTGAGCCCCTGGTGAGGTGGTTGTGACCATGCTTCTCTTCATAGTCATACGCTTCGTCAACGGTCAAACCCACTCTTCGTTTGACCTCGTCGTGCGGCAACTTCGTGTACATCGTTAAGAAGTCGTGGTTCGATGGTGTTTTGTGCCTCAGTTGCGTTTGTTGTTGTTTGATGTTGAGTGCTATGTCGTCGGGGCTTTCAGTGAAGAGGGGATTTTTGACCGATTTTTTTTGACCAACATTTTTGGCCAAAATTTTGACCGATTTTTTGACGATTTTTTTTGACCCAAAATTTTTGACCGATTTTTTTTGACCAAATTTTTTGGCCAATTTTTTGACCAAAAAATTTTGACCAAAAAGTTCGACCAAGTTTTCACCAGGTGGCTTTAAGCTAAAAAAAAAGTTTCAGGACCTCCTGGCTATAAGCTAAATAAAAAGTTTTTTGTGGCTATAAGCTAAATAAAAAGATTTGAAAGTGCTATAAGCTAATTAAAAAGTTTTACTCTAGGTGGCTATAAGCTAAATAAAAAGTTAGCAGGTATTAGATAAAAAGCCCCAGGAAAAAACTCACGATGTCCGAAACGTAGGAGTTTAACTGAAAATAAGGCTTGAAAACTGCCAAGACCACCACCAGACGAACCAACAAGTACCAGCCACACCCAAGGAAAGAACTTCAACCCACCTTGACTGTCGACCGTAGACACAAAACACGGATCCTTAAAACTCGAAACAGTCTTGAAAGAGACCAACATCGTGGTCATGGGCAAAGGCGATTTGCTGTTGTCGTCAGAGATTGCCGGGCTCATGGATACGCTCCTCAGGACGAGTCACCAGCCGCAGACGGTCCAGATCGCGAACCCTGCCTACGACCCTGTCAACAGGCCGGACGGAATAATGTACGCGGAGCACTCGCTCTTCGTGCAGCTCACGAGGGGGATGCATCCACACCCCTATTCCCCAAGCTCCCTTCTAAACATGCTTACTCGGTTCAGCAAAGGGGCTGAAAAGCTTGAATGGCAGGGGGCAGTATCTAATACTGCGGACGGGTGTGGGGCTCACTGGGTGTTCTTGGTCTTCTCGACAACTGCGCCGAGATCGTGCTTTGTCGTCGATTCACTGACAACGTACGCAAAGCCACTGCTTCTCCGAAAGCTAGCCGAGCTTTTTAGTCACGTCGAGGTGCTCCAGATAGGAGAGCAGCACGATGGTTGGTCGTGTGGATGCCGCCATGCGACGAACGTGTTTCCGGCAGTACAACAGTGCACGTCGTTTGCAGCTGTCAAGGAACTCTGCCGCGCGCGCATATGCCGCCGCTGCCATGCCTCACAGTGGAGCTGCTAACTTCTTTTTTGGAAAAGGAGTTGAAAAAGCGCACATCGGCCAGAATCACACCGATCAGAGAAAGGAAAACCGCACCGTGCGTCCTACACGCAAGCATACAAGCATGCTACAGCAACGCTTAGCAGGCAGCATACACAGCAACGCTTAGCAGGCAGAAGTCGGTCAAGCACTCTCATATGCGGGCCCTTTTCTTTGCCAACCCAGTATCAGCCTTGGTTTCGACTCAAGTAAGAAACTGGCGCAACAGCTATCCGGAGGATATGGCACAACTGCCCGGCATCCATCCTGCAATTCGATTCGAAAAAAGGGCGGTGGTAGCAAGCCTCAGTACCCCGCAGTAGAAGAGCACACCCTGCGGGTGGTAAACCAGCGTATCGATAAAGGATGGCCAACGACACGAAGTAAAGTGCAGGAAACCGCGCTGAGCTTCAAGCCTTTTCCACAAGGTTTCAAAGCGTCGTTTGAATGGGTCGATGCTTGGAACCGTAGAGACTGCTTCAAGTTCGCCTCCACCAGAGCCAACTGTCTTTCAGAAACAGAAGCAACAATGAGGCTGCACGACTTCTGGGGATGGGCGCGTCGCACTTGCATCGGAAAAAGTTTGATGCGGCATGCATATCCCCTTTATCGATGCCCGAAGGGAAGCTTGTCGAAGCTTCTTACCCCAAATGGAGCAGCCAGACCGCCACTCGATCCGGATTGCCGACGCTGTGACGACATTGCCGCGGGCACTTGGAATGGAGCCTTCTTTGTTCTCCATTTCGGATCCGATGAAGTTCGCGAAAGCCACAGTCTACCCGCGAAGGGCCCAGATACGCAAGGAGAGACTGGCTTTGCCGCGCCTGTACACTGTTCACTGATACCTCAAGTGTTTTTGCTTAGAATCGCCACACAAAAAAAAAAAATTGGACAGTTCAATTGTATTCAACTTGCGATCTTGGGGGGGTTTTCAGAATCCCGGTTTTCATTTGCCTCATCCTTCTATTACAATTGAGTTATATTGTAATTGGCCCCCCCCCTGTAAGCCCAGGGCAAGTTCGGCATTTCTGGTCGCACCTTGGATTCACTGATTTCCCTGTTTTCCAGGGGCTGCTGGGTCCACACCTCTCCTACTTTTGTGCTTCCAATGGCTCAAACAGAAGATTTCGTGCTCGCCCTTTCAAATGCATCCGAAGTTGATCACGTATGCCCAGGACAAAGTCAACATTTTTTGGTCGCCTTAGATTTTCACCCAATATGATATTACCACCTGGACAGACGAAAATATCGGGGAGTACCGGGGAGTTTGTGGGAACTTCGGGGAACTTCGGGGAAGTGTCGGGGAGTTTCGGGGAACTAACCTGGACCGGACAAGGTGGTATTGTAGCGGAGAAGCCAACTGTTACTGAAGTATCGCTGCATACGGCATCGTCGTGGATAAGCGAATGGCGGCTTTGGCAAGCTAGTAGTGCAAAGAGTGCCAGGAACACCAGAACGTAAAAAAAGATCGCTCGATAAAGGGCCTATACGGCAATTGTCAGTGAACAAGCTAGCATGCCGAAACCTGGAAAAAGACAGGCGCTTCGTTTTGTTTGTGCGTGCCGGTGATCGTTTTTCCCACTTGTATTTACCCTGTTGCATATATATGCAGGTAAGGAATTCTGATCAACCACCAGAACACGCTGCATACGTCTTTTTAGCCTGCACAATACATTGAAGGGCGACCCGCAAGATTGTTAGTACTTAAAAAAGCGGGCGCCCGGCCCCCAATATCGCAAAAAGAGCCGGTGGCTGCAAGGCTTGATCGGGTGATCATGCTGCGGAGGAGAGAGACCCGTTCTCTCAATCCAACGCAAATCGCACAGACTCGGCACGCTATGCAAGAATGTTGAAGTATGGCTAAAGATAAAGTGGTGTCACCTGAGGGGGTAATCTTAGGGCCGCCCACGTGATAAGCCGTTAAGCAGCGGCTGCCGGCTTATCCCGTGACACCTATGTACGTTATTGAAAGAGTAGCGTTGGCACTCTTACAGGTTCGTTCCCTCGTAGCTCAATACATCGATGAGGCGTTCACTTCGAAGTGCTCGATCCGCGCAGCTGGTTGCTGTCGTCATTCGCTGACGCGGAGGCCCCTGTCGGGTTGCAACCGGGCAAGTCGCTATTACTGAACTGCATTAAAAAACTGTCGCCAACGACCAGTATGCTGCAGGCGAGCGGAGGTTTGTTCGCTACGATCGCAAGTGCAGAGATGGTAGCGATTCTCTTTGGTGCACTGACCGTAGCCTACTACGGTGCGCCGGCTATGCCGGGTTGTACACACCGCCCACGCTTTGCGGCTGGACGGAAGACCGAGTGGACAAGCTGGAAACAATTTGCGCCCGTGATAGCTGGAACGATGCCGTGCCTGAGTATCCGCACGACGTATCTTTTGTTCAGTGGGAGTTGAGATTCTCCGTCAAGATGCTAGCCGCCGCCATAGCGATTCTCGTTGGTGCGCTGGCCATAGCCTACTTCTTGCCAATGATCTCCCGGGGAAAATGCATTCCTGTTATATCTGACTCTGAATCGTGCTCTATAGCGGGTCAGGCGGGCTTTGTCGTAGAGGTAATGGCGCGGTCCTTATTGATCACCGTGGGGGATGTGGGAGTCACACATCCCCCAAGGTGCCCATCCTGCACCATGTACCAGATCACGTGGGTCACCCGTAAGACAACCCCACTAGACTTTGTTTCTGCGAAAACGAGGGTTACTGAAGCGATAAAAAAGGGGTGGCACCGCACCCGTCCGGGTAACTTCCTTCCATAACCGCGCCATGGATGGACGACCTCCTACTGTGCGGCCAAAGAAATATCACCAGCAGAGACATCGATTCTAACCGAACCGGTTGGATCACCAATCAACAAGACCTTTTTGCGCTCGGTAGACAAAAAAAAGACAGCCCAGGTGGGTTTGGCACCTTCTTTTCTTTGCCTACCATGACCGAACCACGAGGATCTGCGACGAAGTCCCGGGTGAAATGCCCGAGGTGAATCTTCGGAAGAGGCTTCGAGGCGGCACTCAAGGAGGTTGCTCTGCTTCCAATGATGGAACCTACCACCACGGGTACAGACGACGAGGAGGTATGCAGTTGTCCAGTCGGGAGGTCAGCTTCCCTTTGGCTGAAGAAGCTCATGAACTGGTGAAGGCAACGTTCCGGCCCACGCTCAGATGCTGGTTAGTGACGTCGTGGTCTACACGTGCCGAGAAGCCGACACTGAGTCACAACCTCTATTTACGTTGGGAAGGTAACCCGTGGAGCGAATGCTTCCGGTCGAATTCCCGGAATTATCCCTGCTGGTGACGTAGAAGACAATCTGCTGGACCTCTCCCTGCTCCGGGCTGGGATTGTAGCAGCTCACGCGTGAAACTTCCAGAACCTCTCTCCAGCAGCTGAAACAGGCCCAGCAGCACGCATCGGCACCACAGGCTCATGTGCAGGAGGAGGCCTACAGGGCAGTCGAGGCAGCACAGGCACATGCGCGAACGTGCAAGCATAAGGGAAAGTCCAGCGTGTACGATCTGATTCACCTGGGAGGAAAAACCCGCGAGATGGGTTCAGATGACACGCCACGCACAGGTTGCAGACATCCGGCGGGTTAGACTAAGCGATTCCGGCTGACGAGCCTTCCCCACCCCCAGCCTGCCGTGCGCCACCTTGTATTTGTCGGCGCAATAGAGCGCACCATGCTCAGTGTCGGGCTGTTGTTCACAAGCTCGGTGTACTTGGCTAGCGTGTCCGTTGACTTGTAGGCGCCGAAAGTAACGAACCCGGCATCTCGGAGGGGATCTACTCAAAGGTTGCCAGTCTCCCAGCTGACATCCGAGCTCAGAGGCGGCACTCGAGCACCCGTGTGGTGAATAAGGTCCTCTCCTTGGCTTGGTAAAAGCAATCAGTGCAAATGCCAGTGCGAAAATGGCCGACGTGCTCAAGCGAGTTGAAGTATGGCTAAAGATAAAGTGGTGTCGGTAATCTCAGGGCCGCCCGCGTGACAAAGCCCTTAAGCAATGGGATCCTTTAGGTACACGGACCACACGGATCTGCATGCACTGCAAGCCGTTAAGCAGCGGCTGCCGGATTATCCCGTGACACCTTTTATATGTAGTTGGTTATCATGTATAGACTACATTATAGAAAGACATACATGTAACCCCCGACAAATTTGTCGGGGGAAATCGGGGAAAATCGGGGGTCTGATGGTTCAGCAGAAATCGGGGGAATCGGGGGAAACTCGGTATTTAAAGGAAATCGGGGGAAATGGGTGGAAAATCGGGGGTATTTATAGTTGAACTCTACCTGTCTGCAAGGCAAAGAGATGGGGAAAACAAGTGCATACATCGCATTAAATAACTATTCCGCCGTGTTTCGAAACTGGGTACTCTCAGAATAACTTTTCTCCGGCTATTTCTCACGGGCCATGACACCTACTCACCAAGTCCGACTCCTCTGAAGATGTCTCATGGCACTCAACCATCTTCGCGAATCCCACCTGCAACATCGCATCAGTGCCGCTCATTGCGATGATCACCGGCTTCACCCGGCGGCGTCTTTTATTCTCTCCGAGTATGTTCAGTGTACTGAAGGCCGAATCCACGTGTGTGTCAGTCGGTGAAAGCTTGAGACACATTTTAGCGAAGCGCTGCCGGATGCTCCCCCGTGTAGGATGCCCAATAGTCGTGGGCTGTACCGCGGGTCGTAGCACTGACCGGCGAAGCTCGCGGCAAACAGAGCACACATTGCCTCGATAGAGGCACCGTCTGGTTCGCTCAAGGAGGACCATTGCTGGGTGAAGGAACCGAAGACTGATGAAGATGCCGTAATTCGGGTGCTCTGTATAGGCCCTCTTCAGGGTTCTTCTGGGTATGCATGGCTGACCAGTGCGCCGAAGTCGAACTTCGATCGGACAGCTAACTGTCGAAGATAACAAAATCTTCATCGTAGCCGCCGCCTGTTTAGCCCGTCCCGGATTTCCTTGTTCTTCAGCAGAAAGCCGTTGGCTGAACAAAACTCCGCATGCTGCTTAACCACTTCGGAAGGCAGCAGGACGCCCCGCAGAAAATCAGAGTGCTAAAAAGAAGAAGCTGGTGCCTATCGAAGACACGACAAGGAAGCAGCGCAGCGTCGAACCGAAAGCCCGCGCAACTAAAAGCAGTCTAAATGCCAACCCCGGCAGTTGTCAAGAAAGCGCGGGCGTTGAGCGAAATACTCGCAAAGCAGCCGCAAAAGCTGACCGGGTCGCACAAGGCGTACCTCGGCTAACATTTCTTTTTTCCGTTCGTTCGCCATTTCTCAGAAATTCACCTATTCTATTTTCTTTCTCATGGTAGTCATGCCAATGGGCCGAAAAAAACTTTTTCCCAGCCGGTGCACTACCCCCGATTCCCCCCGATTTCCCCGATTCTAAAAATCGGGGGGTTTTCAGCCCCCGATTCCCCCCGATTTCCCCCGACAAATTTGTCGGGGGTTACATGTATGGAAAAAGAGTAGCGTTGGCACTCTTACACGAATATTCCTGATGGCGAGCTAGAGAAGATTTGTGAAAACGGGGTTTTGCCTGGAGGCTTTTCGTGTTTTTTTGCAAATGCTTTGAGCTATCTTTGTGTCTGTGCTTTCAGTCGTCTTCTTAACCATGGTTAAGTGCGCAAATGGTGTCAGCCGAAGCTGGTAAAGCTTCGGCGCCGCCCAGGTTATGTTAGTTTAGCATTGAGTTCTTTTAAGTACATGAACCACTTGGATTAGCATGCACTGTTGTTTAGCAGCGGCTGCAAAACATCCCGTGACACGTGAATCATCCGGAGTCGAGAGAGACTCCTGCGGCTGCACGGCGGCGCGGGGCGTGGGCGGCAGGACAAGACTTGAGATACAAAGAGGGAGAGAGAGAGAGACGACTTGGAGTGCGAGGACCATCTCTCCGAGTAGCTTCCGGTCGCCTCACCACCTTCCATGTACTTCTAAGGCGGGCGTAGGGTCGATCCGTCGGAGGCGCGGTGCGGGCCGCAGCCCGTTACCGAGGGTGACGGCGTCGACGGTGACACAGCCGGGGGGCCGTTCTGGCTGGCGGGCGAGCCCGTCTCGCGGGGGGAGCACCGTCTTGACACGTCAGCCCGAGCTTTGTAGGAAATACTTGAGGAGACTGCCAGTTGCGATAGATCAAAGGAGGTAAATGTGCTATAGCCCACACGAAACACAGGTAAATCTGGGTTTAGTGGCGGGCGTAAGCGTTCAACAAAAAAGACCCACTTTGTAGTTGGTAGTGGTTTCTCCCCCTCTAGCCTCCTTCGAAATGAGCACAAGGCAGTCCCTCGAGCATTTTTGTATAAGCACCTGCTTTGTAGGAAATACTTGAGGAGGCTGCCAGCTGCAAAAGATCAAAGGAGGTAAATGTGCTGCAGCCCACACGAAACACAGGTGAATCTGGGTTCAGTGGCGGGCGTAAGCGTTCAACAAAAAAGACCCATTTTGTAGTTGTATTGTTTCGCCCCCTCTAGCCTCCTTCTCCTTCGAAGTAAGCACAAGGCAGCCCCTCGAGTATTTTCTAGGCAATTGCACGGCCGGCGGTGGCTAGCGTCTGGATGGGAGAACCGCAGCTTCCATTGGACAACACGGCTGATTGCCCAGCGCCGTACCGCGGACATCCCCCGGAGCACCCTTCAGAACCTGCAAGAACGAGAAAGTAGCCTGAGAAATGTGTTGGCCTTGCCGTGGGTCGCAGAGCTGAGGTATTCTCAGCATCCACTGCACGAAACTGCAGGAAGTGAGAGATGTGGTGTGTACCCGTATCGTCACGCAGCAAGCGCAAAACCAACAGCGAACTGAGCAACGCAGTGCGGGAGTTCCATCCAGAAACCCTGTTTGCGACTGGGAGCAGTCCATCGTGATAGCGGAGGGGTCTTTTCTTGGGGAGAGCTGGAAGGGCAATTCGCCGAGGCAATTCGAGCCGTTTTCACTGGACACCGTGCCCGGCCTCTCTGACGATCGCCGTGCTCGGTTCAAGCAGATCCAAGGTACAACATAGAGGATGCAGCCATGCTTGCCGTGGACTCAGCCATCACAGGGCCCCAGATCTCGCCACTTGACCTGACACAGCTGCCACCCTGGCGGCCGCAGCAGCAACCTTCGCAATGAAGGCGCGCGCACGGCGACCCTGGGAGCGCTGCGCGCAGATGCCAGATGTAAATTTGTTGCATTAGTGTGATTGTCAGGCCTTCGACTACCCTGAGCAACGCACTATGCCAGATGATCATCAGAGTGCCGGGTGTTGTGTGGCCACACGACCTGCAAATAGCACAGCCTTCAAACTGAGGAAGATAACTCAGACGCGTGCACAGATCTGCCCTCAAATCACCATTTTTCGTCAGCTCGTTCACAATCAATCCTGGGATGCGAGCCAAGTCGTTTTTGTTCTCCTTGTTTAAACTAGCCCCCGACAGGTAAAGCCAAACGGCGGAAACGCGAGCTCCCGTTCCGGCGCCCCAGCCTGGGCGTGGCTACGCTGCTGGGACGAAAGGACATTCCTGGCAGCGATCAACTGGCTCTCGGGCCTCGAATGGTCATCCGAAGGCGACATGGCAGCGGTTGAGGCAGCTATCGACTTCGAGCTGCTCTCTCGGGCCTGGACATCAAGGCACCCCCCACAGTGTATGTAAAATTCCGTACAACAGCTGCACCAGACGCACACCAACGGCTGCTGCAAGCTCGCAATGAAGCCCACGACGCGGGTGAGGTGCTGCTTCGCGCTGTGCAGGAGCACCGGCGACGCGTGCAGGTCGAGCAACATGTTGTAGAGCCGGGTGGCCCCGGCTTCCGGCGCCAGCGGCAGCTCGACGGCGAACTTCGTCGCATCCGGCGAGATCGCGCCGCCCGCGTCCGGGTTGACCGGGGTTGTGCCGGGGCTCCGCGGATCCGAAGAGAACGAGCCGAGACCCTCCTTCAGGGGCGAGAGCAGCCATGTTGTAGCCCGTCGGCAACCCGCAAGACTTGTTAGTAATAAAAAAGATTCAGCAGATATTGCTAGCTTAATTATCCCTTCTCTACTTTGCCATTGCGGCCCACCACACTCCCTTCTTTGAGATTTCGCAACTGATATTCACCTCAAGTATTTCCTACAAAGCAGGTGCTTACACAAAAAGAAAAGAAACAGGCGGAAAGAAGGCACACCAACGGCTGCTGCAAGCTCGCAATGAAGCCCACGACGCGGGTGAGGTGCTGCTTCGCGCTGTGCAGGAGCACCGGCGACGCGTGCAGGTCGAGCAACATGTTATAGAGCCGGGTGGCCCCGGCTTCCGGCGCCAGCGGCAGCTCGACGGCGAACTTCGTCGCATCCGGCGAGATCGCGCCCGCGTCCGGGTTGACCGGGGTTGTGCCGGGGCTCCGCGGATCCGAAGAGAACGAGCCGAGACCCTCCTTCAGGGGCGAGAGCAGCATGCTTTCGTCGAGTAGCTGCCTACCTGCTACGGTCGCCCACTCCGAGTTCTCGAACAGGTCGGCTAGGTGTGCCGAGATGACGCGGGTGATATCTTCGAAAGAAGCACGATCCCCGCGTTCCAAACGCAGCGTCAACGCGATCAGCCCAGGCGGTCTCGCCTGCAGTTCGGTCGTGAATGTGAGCACGCCGGTGGCCAGGTTGACGTAGGAGAACAGCAGCAGGTACCCGGCTTTGTTTTGGGAGTCGGAAATGCTCCGTTTTTGGACGCGACACTGCATCGACCGCAGCAGGCCGAGAACCCGCGCGAAGGCAGCCTGCATGTCGGGGACGGTCAGCAGGAACTTCGCGTCGCCGGCCTTCCCGACGAGCGCGTCGACGTCGCCGCTCTGCAGGCCGGCTATGAGGGAGAACACGTTGCCCGTCGCCTTCTCGAGGGCGACCTTCTGGATGGCGGACGCGACCTCCGCGCTGGTGACCGCTTCGCGGATCTTCGCGCCGTTCGCGGACGGGCCGGCCCCGCCGCACGACGCCTTCAGGATCTCTGCCGTGCCCGAGTCGCACCACCCGGGCACAAACCACCGATGCTCCGCAATCTTGCCGAGGGAAGGCCGCCGGTCGGGCTCCATGTGCATCAGGTCGTGGATGAAGTCATCACACTCTTTGCTCAGATACCGCGGCACTATGAACAAGCCTTCTTTGACCTGTCGGGGACGTTTGCGATTTGTTTGTACGTGTGCCCATTTGAACGGGTACACCACCATACGCTGAAAACCGCGACAAACGCGTTTGTTACTACAAAATAGGGTAAAATGGTAACTAAGGTTTGGTGGTCTCAGTTGGGATAGTTTGTGTCACCGTCTGTTCTTTTCCACTCGTCCTTTGTTCTGTATGCTCACTGCGTTTGTGTCTGTGTAGACTCTTTCACTCTCGGACTCACTTTGGCTAGCCGAAAGGAGACCTCACTTCTTTTCCGCCTTCCCAACCAGTTCGACGTCGCCGCTCTGCAGGCCGGCTATGAGGGAGAACCTCTTGAACGCAGACCAATCCAAAAGTCAGAGCTCATCAGTGGGTCCTTTGGATGGGGATTTTCAGTCCTGTTCCGGTGCGAGCCCAACTTGATTTCATGTGTTTTCCTTCCTTCATTCGTTTTTTTTTTTTTGGATCGGGTTGTAGCTCGTAATCACAAACACACAGGGGGGAAAATCTTAGTTTAATGTTTAGGCAGAGCACCGCCTCTCATAATATGGAATCTCCCATCAGAGGTGGAGAAAAAACGCATGGTTGATGCTAGCATCAAGTCTTCTTCGAGGAAGATGTTGTCTAGGAGAGGGATGCAAAATAGAACGAGAGTGTACGGCTCCCAAAGTGGGGGGAAGGCTGCGCGCACCTTCTGGATAGTAGCTTCACTGTCCTTCGCCTCGAACGGGCGGCCGCCGGTCACCATCGTGAAGAGGATGGTCCCGCAGGATCTTAGCCTGCACAATACATTGAAGGGCAACCCGCAAGATTGTTACGTATAGTAAACACAAAAACACAGGGGGTAAAATCTTAGTTTAATGTTTAGGCAGAGCACTGCCTCTCCTAGCATCGAGTCTTCTTTCGAGGAAGATGTTGTCTAGGAGAGGGATACAAAATAGAAAGAGGTAAAAAGGGGAGTGTACGGCTCCCAAAGTGGGGGGAAGGCTGCGCGCACCTTCTGGATAGTAGCTTCGCTGTCCTTCGCCTCGAACGGGCGGCCGCCGGTCACCATCGTGAAGAGGATGGTCCCGCAGGAGTAGATGTCCGCTTTGAACCCGTCGTAGTCCTTCTCTTGCACTACCTCCGGCGCGCAGTAGTCGGGGCTGCCGACGATGGTCGTCATGAGCTGGAAGCAGCCGTCGCGCTGCGTCGTGACGATGTTCGCGAGGCCGAAGTCGGCGACCTTCAGCTGCTTCTTCGTCGTCAGGAGCAAGTTCTCGGGCTTCAAATCCCTGTGGACGACGCCCATGGAGTGCATGTAGACAACGGCTGCAAACAACTGGTGGAAAAAGGTCCGGCCCTCGGCTTCAGAGAGCTTGCCCACCGTGGCCACGTGTTCCAACAGCTCGCCTCCGTTGACGTATTCCAGCACGATGTGCATCTTTTCACCGACCATGAGCACTTCGTGCAGCTTGATGATGCTCGGGTGATCGAGTTTCCGCAGCACCGCCACTTCGCGCCTTATCCACTCTTCCTTCTCCTTCGTGTCGGTCTTCTTCGAGTTGATGATCTTTATCGCGACGACCTCCTTCGTCTGCATGTGCACCGCCTTCTTCACCTTCGAAAACGCCCCTTCGCCCAGCGTGTTCCCCAAGACGTACTTTCCCACTTTTTTGACCATCCTTCCGCTTCTCTTCCCGGCGCAAACCCGGGGCGCTATCAGGGGGGGAGGGTGTTGGGAGTGGGGAGAGACACTCCCTCCCCTTTTTCGCAACTGGCCCTGCCCAGCCCGATTTTCCCCCACTTCCCCTCGCTCCCTTCCTTCCCCCTGTGTTGTAGAGTTAAAGGGGGGAAATTTTGAGTTTTACTGCTTAGGCATTAGGCATGTTAGATGATAGCAATCAATGGGTTCACCGCCTTGTTCCTTCAGACTCTTGCTACTCTCGTGCCCCGTCCAACCTAATTGCAGCTTTCACAAGTTCGCTGTTCCTTTTCACCGTGCGACACAGTGATGGCAAGCCGACCACACTTTGTCAACAGGCCTAGCTTCTTTATCGCGACGACCTCCTTCGTCTGCATGCGCACCGCCTTCTTCACCTTCGAAAACGCCCCTTCGCCCAGCGTGTTCCCCAAGACGTACTTTCCCACTTTTTTGGCCATCCTTCCGCTTCTCTTCCCGGCGCAAATCCAGGGCGCTATCAGGGGGGGAGGGTGTTGGGAGTGGGGAGAGACACTCCCTCCCCTTTTTCGCCGCTGGCCCTGCTCAGCCCGATTTTCCCCCACTTCCCCTCGCTCCCTTCCTTCCCCCTGTGTTGTAGAGTTAAAGGGGGGAAAATCTGAGTTTTACTGTTTAGGCAGGACACCGCCTCTTACGCATGTTAGATGATAGCAATCAGTGGGTTCATCGCCTTGTTCCTTCAGACTCTTGCGACGCTCGTGCCCCGTCCCAACCTAATTGCAGCCTTCACAAGAAGTTCGCTGATCCTTTTCACCGTGCGACACAGTGATGGCAAGCCGACCACACTTTGTCAGCAGGCCTAGCTTCTTCGTGTCGGTCTTCTTCGAGTTGATGACCTTTATCGCGACGACCTCCTTCGTCTGCATGTGCACCGCCTTCTTCACCTTCGAAAACGCCCCTTCGCCCAGCGTGTTCCCCAAGACGTACTTTCCCACTTTTTTGACCATCCTTCCGCTTCTCTTCCCGGCGCAAATCCGGGGCGCTATCAGGGGGGGAGGGTGTTGGGACTTCCCCTCGCCCCCTTTCCCCTCCCTGTGTTGTAAAGTTAAAGGGGGGAACATCTGAGTTTTACTGTTTAGGCAGGACACCGCCTCTTACGCATGTTAGATGATAGCAATCAATGGGTTCACCGCCTTGTTCCTTCAGACTCTTGCGACTCTCGTGCCCCGTCCCAACCTAATTGCAGCCTTCACAAGAAGTTCGCTGTTCCTTTTCACCGTGCGACACAGTGATGGCAAGCCGACCACACTTTGTCAGCAGGCCCAGCTTCTTCGTGTCGGAGACGACGTGGGTTGAAAAGAAGGGGGGGGACGTTGAAGAGTCGGCGGCAGTAGCAACGGGCAGACGGGAGGCAGAAAGACATCAGCAAAGGACAGGGAGCAGTGAGTGGAAACTCTGCTCGGATCCGATGCAGCCACGAAGGCAGGCACACACAGGGGCAGCCGGGTGCTTGAATACAGCGGGTGACCCCAGCCGCTCGTCGGCTGTGCGGCACCTTGCGAGGGAGGAAGACGGGAGGCCGTCCGTGGTGTGACTCACGCTTCTCCCGAAGCGTGAGGACTCACCATCCTGCAGCGTTGGAGCTTATGGTCTGCGAGTGCTTTGAGTTTGTTGAGCAGAGCTGCGTATCAGAGGAGCCAGTTCTTACCACGCTGGCACACGTGGGGCGTGGAGTTTTCGGCGCACTTGCTATGTAGCAGCTGAACAACAGCACCAACAACACTGACAACAACAGCAACCACACCAACAATTAACACACGAATTCCGTGTTGACGGAGTCTTTCAGCGGGCTTCCACGACATACTTACTCGAGCGAGTATAGTCGAAGCTCTACTTAGGCCCTTCTGCACTTTAAAACAAGGTTGCAGACCGCTTGCAGACACGTCGTGCAGCTTCACGACGAAAGAGATGCTCTTCTTGGAGCTGTGCAGTGAGGAACACGTGCTTATAGCTAGCGTCAGTTCTTATCTCGTTCAATTGTATCCACCTCGACCCCGCGGTTTTACGGCCACGGAGTTGAATCGAGTTGGGTACTTCGGACATGTATTAGCAATGGAGTTACCATTGTTATCCAACTGGGCCCGAAAGGCACCTTCCTCGCGTCCGATGTAATAGTTCATTGGTACTGCGCCAGTGCAGCTTGATGATGTAAAAGACACGCTTCTCGCTACAATGAAGCGGTGCCACTGCGGAACACATTCCGATCTGCCTCCGTCGAGAGGTAAGACAGTGGTTTGTTACTGCTTTGCAGACACACGTCGTGCAGCTTCATGATTGTGTACAACTTCTCGCTATGAGGGAGCTGTACCAGTGAGGAGGACGTTGCGAAGCCGGTCTTCTTCGAATACGGTGGCTATCTCAGTCAGCCTGCCGTGCAAAGCAATGTAGCCTTGCTCGGCCCGTTCGAGGGCAGCCTCGCTCGCGTCTTCGAACTCCGGAGCCGCTTCAAGGAAGGCGGCGTGCGCAGCCGCCGCCTCCGACGCGCGGTCCACCTCGATGGCAGCCCTTTCGGCCGCCTCGCCGGCCCCGATGACCGCCAACTCCGCCACCGCCGACGCTTCTCGCAGGACCCGGCTTTCGTGCCTCTGCATCTTGTCCGCGTGGCTCCTGCACTTTGCGTGCACGGCCAGCAGCCGCGCCTCGAGCCGCGCGTATTCCGCGTCTGTTTCATGACACTCGGGTTCGCCTGCTTGTGCCTCGAGAGCTTGACGACGAGAGAGGTCGTCGTCCAATGGTGATGGGTGCTGGCCTGCTGCGGTTGACACGGTTGCCGTGGGGGAGTTGTCTTCGGCGGTCTCCCGTTGCTTCGCGTCGTGCGCGGCCAAGATGCCGCTGAGCTTCGCCTTCAGCGCCGCCAGGACGGCTTGCTCCCGGGCGCGTTCTTCGGGCGACGCGACGCTGTTGCAGGCGCGCCGCTGCAGCCGGAACTCGTTCGGCGGCGCGAACCCTGGCTGCGGCTGCGGCGCCTCGGCGGCGGCGGCCCTCGCGGCCGGCCCCCGGAGGCCCCGGCGGCCGCCGCCCAGCGCGCGCCCCTTCTCGGTCATGCCCAGGCGCGACTTCTGCCGCTGGTACGTGCACAGCAGCACCTGCAGCTCGGTGGTGTCCAGCTGGCTGCTCACCTCCGACAGGAGGTCCGCCATTTCTCCAAACACCCCACTCCCCCCTGCGGGGAGACCTGTGGGAAGGGGGCTGAATGTACGGTGGGTTAGCGACGGGGTAATAATAACCTTGTACAAGTACCAGTTCTCGTCGGAAAAGTCTTAAGCTTCTATGATCTTCGGTCTTGTACGACTAACAATATGTGTGACGCCCCGGCCAAGATTCCTGGTCAGGGTCCCACAAGAATGATCGCTGGTGAGAAACTGGTATTTTGCACGCAACACACGCACCAACAGTACGATTGTGCGGTTGACGCAGTTGTCGTGGGAGTGGCCTCCGTCGCTTCGCGTCGTGCGCGGCCAAGATGCCACTGGGCTTCGCCTTCAGCGCCGCCAGGACGGCTTGCTCCCGGGTGGGCGACGCGGCGCTGTTGCAGGCGCGCCGCTGCAGCCGGAACTCGTTCGGCGGCGCGAACCCTGGCTGCGGCTGCGGCTGTGGCTGTGGCTGTGGCGGCCCTCGCGGCCGGCCCCCGGAGGCCCCGGCGGCCGCCGCCCAGCGCGCGCCCCTTCTCGGTCATGCCCAGGCGCGACTTCTGCCGCTGGTACGTGCACAGCAGCACCTGCAGCTCGGTGGTGTCCAGCTGGCTGCTCACCTCCGACAGGAGGTCCGCCCTTTCTCCAAACACCCCACTCCCCCCTGCGGGGAGGCCTGTGGGAAGGGGGCTGAATGTACGGTGGGTTAGCGACGGGGTAATAACCTTTGTACAAGTACCAGTTCTCGTCGGAATCGTCTTAAGCTTCTAAGATCTTCGGTCTTGTCCGACTAACAATATGTGTGACGCCCCGGCCGAGCTTGCTGGTCGGGGTCCCAAAAGAATGATGGCAAGAAAAAGAATAGGCGTGTGTTTGTTTGTACGTGCCGGGGGAGGATTAGCCTGTTAGTGAGTGATAGTGAGTGAATATGATCGGTAGGCTAATCTTCTCCCAAACACGCTGCCAGCGTTCTCTTTCGTGTTTACAATTAATTGTTACTACGAAAATAGTATTTTGCACGCAACACACGCACCAACAGTACGATTGTGCGGTTGACACAGTTGTCGTGGGAGTGGCCTTCGGCGGTCTCTCGTTGCTTCGCGGCGTGCGCGGCCAAGATGCCGGCGCCTTCTTCGGGAGACGCGACGCTGTTGCAGGCGCGCCGCTGCAGCCGGACCTCGTTCGGCGGCGCGAACCCTGCGGCTGCGCCGCCTCGGCGGCGGCGGCCCTCGCGGCCGCCGCCCAGCGCGCGCCCCTTCTCGGTCATGCCCCGGCGCGACTTCTGCCGCTGGTAGCACCTGCAGCTCGGTGGTGTCCAGCTGGCTGCTCACCTCCGACAGGAGGACCGCCATTTCGAGACCCACCACTCGAAACCCCCACTCCCCCCTGCGGGGAGACCTGTTGACCCCTACGGTGTTTTTAGAGTTAAAGTTCGTTTGAGATTTTCTCGGGTTAGTAGACTTTTCAAAGGCCGCGGTGGTCAGCGGACCGGAGCTACCGGAGAGGGTGTGTGTGCGTTGTATGGTAACCTGATACGTGTGTGTGTGCGTTGTATGGTAACCTGATACGTGTGTGTGTGCGTTGTATGGTAACCTGATACGTGTGTGTGTGCGTTGTATGGTAACCTGATACGTGTGTGTGTGCGTTGTATGGTAACCTGATACGTGTGTGTGCGTTGTATGGTAACCTGATACGTGTGTGTGCGTTGTTTGGTAACCTGATACGTGTGTGTGTGCGTTGTATGGTAACCTGATACGTGTGTGTGCGTTGTATGGTAACCTGATACGTGTGTGTGCGTTGTATGGTAACCTGATACGTGTGTGTGTGCGTTGTATGGTAACCTGATACGTGTGTATGTGCGTTGTATGGTAACCTGATACGTGTGTGTGTGCGTTGTATGGTAACCTGATACGTGTGTGTGCGTTGTATGGTAACCTGATACGTGTGTGTGTGCGTCGTGTGGTAACCTGGTGTGTGTGCGTTGTATGGTAACCTGATACGTGTGTGTGCGTTGTATGGTAACCTGATACGTGTGTGTGCGTTGTATGGTAACCTGATACGTGTGTGTGCGATGATGTGGGTTTGCGTGGCAGCCTGATACGTGTGTGTGTGTGCGTTGTGTGGTAACCTGATACGTGTGTGTGCGATGATGTGGGTTTGCGTGGCAGCCTGATACGTGTGTGTGTGCGTTGTGTGGTAACCTGATACGTGTGTGTGTGCGTTGTATGGTAACCTGATACGGGTGTGTGTGCGTTGTGTGGTAACCTGATACGTGTGTGTGCGATGATGTGGGTTTGCGTGGCAGCCTGATACGTGTGTGCGTGCGATGATGTGTGGGTTTGCGTGGCAGCCTGATCCGTGTGTGTGTGTGTGTGTGTGCGTTGTGTGGTAACCTGATACGTGTCTGTGCGATGATGTGGGTTTGCGTGGCAGCCTGATACGTGTGTGTGTGTGCGTTGTGTGGTAACCTGATATGTGTGTGTGCGATGATGTGGGTTTGCGTGGCAGCCTGATACGTGTGTGCGTGCGATGATGTGGGTTTGCGTGGCAACGTGTGTGTGTGCGATGATGTGGGTTTGCGTGGCAGCCTGATACGTGTGTGTGTGTGCGTTGTGTGGTAACCTGATACGTGTGTGTGCGATGATGTGGGTTTGCGTGGCAGCCTGATACGTGTGTGTGTGTGCGTTGTGTGGTAACCTGATACGTGTGTGTGCGATGATGTGGGTTTGCGTGGCAGCCTGATACGTGTGTGTGTGTGCGTTGTGTGGTAACCTGATACGTGTGTGTGCGATGATGTGGGTTTGCGTGGCAGCCTGATACGTGTGTGCGTGCGATGATGTGTGGGTTTGCGTGGCAGCCTGATCCGTGTGTGTGTGTGTGTGTGTGCGTTGTGTGGTAACCTGATACGTGTCTGTGCGATGATGTGGGTTTGCGTGGCAGCCTGATACGTGTGTGTGTGTGCGTTGTGTGGTAACCTGATATGTGTGTGTGCGATGATGTGGGTTTGCGTGGCAGCCTGATACGTGTGTGCGTGCGATGATGTGGGTTTGCGTGGCAACGTGTGTGTGTGCGATGATGTGGGTTTGCGTGGCAGCCTGATACGTGTGTGTGTGTGCGTTGTGTGGTAACCTGATACGTGTGTGTGCGATGATGTGGGTTTGCGTGGCAGCCTGATACGTGTGAGTGTGTGCGTTGTGTGGTAACCTGATACGTGTGTGTGCGATGATGTGGGTTTGCGTGGCAGCCTGATACGTGTGTGTGTGTGCGTTGTGTGGTAACCTGATACGTGTGTGTGCGATGATGTGGGTTTGCGTGGCAGCCTGATACGTGCGCTGGCTGTTACACGAGCTTGATGCTCCGCATGGATGCTTGGTGCCGTGCGTCGTGGGCACCGCCCGCTGCACACGGGAATTCGTTTGATCCTCGGAGGGAAAAAGACTGCGTGTTTATCCCACTCAAGTAATAACCTTTGTGTAGTGCCAGTTCTCGTCGGACTAGTATTTATCTTCTAAGATCTTGGATCTTGTACGAGGAACAATAGGTGTGCTGCCCCAGCCAAGCTTCCTGGTCAGTGTCCAAAAAGAGTGATGGCTGGTAAGAAAATGGTATTTTGCACGCAACACGCACCAACCGATGATGCGCTTGACACGGTTGCCGTGGGGGAGTTGTCTTCGGTGGTCTCCCGTTGCTTCGCGTCTTGCGCGGCCAAGATGCCGCTGAGCTTCGCCTTCAGCGCCGCCAGGACGGATTGCTCCCGGGCGCGTTCTTCGGGCGACGCTGTTGCAGGGGCGCCGCTGCAGCCGGAACTCGTTCGGCGGCGATAACCCAAAAATATTCTACCCACAACAGCCACATACACATTGACTACATTGTGGGGAACGTTGGGTGCACACAGTACTGTTCTGAGACCCATTTCTCCCACAAACGCCAGCTTTTGTGACCGTTGTTCCGCAGTGGGCACGTTGAAATCCTGCGTAAATCCCTGCAGCAGTGCATTGCTAACGCCCTCCTCCCACGAACGGCCAGCCAGCTTTTATGACTGTTGTTCCGCAGTGGTTACATTGAAGTCCTGCGTAAATCCCTGCAACAATGCATTGCTAACGCCCTCCTCCCACGAACGGTCAGCCAGCTTCTGTGACTGTTGTTCCGCAGTGGGTACATTGGAATCCTGTGTAAATCCCTGCAACAATGCATTACTAACACTTTCCTACTACAGCCAGCTTTTGTGTCTGTTATTCCGCAGTGGGTACATCGCGACGACGCACAGCCCGTCGTGGAGCGCGAAAGCAGCGAAACGGGAAACGCGCGGATAGAAAGACCGCCTTTTTCGTGGAGGTCCGCAGATCACCGACTTGAACGGCGGTGGTGGTTCATGGTGACGCGGGAGCGCGCGCACATCACCCGATTGGTCTCGTTTATACAATGCGATGCCACGGAGCAACGTGAGTGGGGGGATTGCAAGAACGTGCTTGGAAAGGATACGCGGTCAACAACCCGCACTGGTCCCGA
Organism: Diplonema papillatum; assembly: GCA_030068145.1. Taxonomy (NCBI): domain Eukaryota; phylum Euglenozoa; class Diplonemea; order Diplonemida; family Diplonemidae; genus Diplonema; species Diplonema papillatum. The sequence goes on along the minus strand of JAPJBO010000500.1, from coordinate 105,672 downwards.
CTGTGCTACGCTGTGTTCGGGTTCCTTCAAGCTACGGACGCATGAGGCGGACCATCATCAGCGCGGAACCTAACGGTTTGCAGACAGGACAGCGGTGTGTGTCAGGTTTATTAGGCGGCTGTTCGTAGCCAACCACGCGTGCAACTACACGGTGAACTCCAGCTACTTTTGCTCGAGCTAAAAAAGTCCGGCCTCAAGTGCGGGTGTGACCACACCCGGAAATAGGGTGTGCACACCCTATTTCACACCCTATTTGCGGGTGTGGCACACCCGCTTTTGGAGCGTCTGGGTTCACTCGAGCAAAAAATACTCGACGTAGCTGCTTCGACTCCGAATGGAAGGGGAGAAATATAGAGGTAAGGGGCAAATACAATACAAACACAATCTGATTTGTTCTTCGCTTACACCACCGTGTGTTGTTTTCTCACTCAGGACTTTTGACCTGTTGTGTTTGTGTGATTTGTCGTGTAGGGGTAGACCCGCATGACCTCACGTCCGGTCGACACGTGGTTCGGTAGTTTTCAGCACTTTGGATCCCTTCTGTTCTTTGTCGGGCAGCATCGTCGAGCATTTCCTTTCAAGCTGGCGCTTATGTAAAAAAATTTGCTGGAGTTCACCGTGTAGAGCACACACGGTGGAGTCCAGTCTCAGAGGCTGGAGTTATAAAAGCGGGTGCCGCACCCGCTTTTTCGGGTGTGGATTTCCACGCGTTTTAGGTGTAGCACACCCGCTTTTCAAGCGCGACTCGGGCACGTCCTCTTTAACTCCAGCGTCTGAAGGGGAGTGGGGGGGGGGGGGGGGGGTAGGGTTTCTTCCGGACATCATATCTTCGGAACGACACTTTAAGAGTACAGAACGTCACGTGTTATACATAACATGTGAAACCTCACAAATGGATCGTGTAAGATCGAAGAGCAGGGGGCGGGGTGGCGGTGACTGTGGTAAACGCTGAGTAAACGCGGGTTCTTCAAATTGAGCGGGCATAAACGTTCGCGGTTGCTTAGTCCAGCCCCCGTTTGTCGAAGCTTTTGCTTTGTCTGCTTGAACAAAAGCCTCAGATGCCACGTTCTCGGTTTCCTTACCCCGGGAAACAGCCACTACCTGAGGTCCCAGAGTGGTTGAGCAAAGTGATCCAATACACGGCGGACTCCCCCCACCGGATGTATCCAGGCAGCTGAGGCTCGATAGATGTCACATAGACAGGCAGAACCAACGGCGTGTGTACTTCAGGGACATCTAGCGGGTACTACGGGAGTTCAGAAAAGTAGCATATGGTGAATATCCGAAGATGACCCGAGAGCTGACTCGAGGTGTCCGAGTGATCGCCCATCAACTGTAGAGGGGGGAGTGTTTGTGCGGTCGTTTGTGCGATCGGGGTCGCTCCCGCGTTGCGGGAGTCCCACCTCCGCATAAAAAAAAAAATCTCATTTCCGCCCGCATCACCTTTTAAGAAGGCCGCGGAAGTTGGCTGAGCCGGGAGCTACCGGAGAAGGTGTGTATGTGCTTAGGTATTACAACCCGGTTCGATTGCGGGATAATATTCTCCTCCTGGGTGTGCGTCTCGTGCTGCTCCAGTCTCAGTGCCGCGCAGGGCTTACGCTCCACGTGTGGAACGTGTGGATTTCCACACGCTAATTCTTTATGGATTTTGTTCCCTCACGTGTGGATCCACAGGTACCACATGTGTATTTTGATTTATTGGTCTAGGCCCCACTAGTGGTCAAGGTCGCACAGCCAGGTGTCGCCAAGTCCAGTAGCTACATGAGGGGAAAGGTTTTTTGTTCCCCTCGAACCTTAAGCGCCCACATGTGGACCACACGTTCTCTGAGGCCGAAAACGGAGCGTAAGCCCTGGTGCCGCGGCAAGGGTAAGTAGAAAACGAACCAACTGTTAATGATCTTCGTGTGTTTGCCACATTTCCATCGTGGCGCCTCAGGACACGGAAAGCTAGGGGGCGGGATGGTGGGCGAGCAAGAGCGTGAGCGGTTGTGTGAGGAGCGAGAGACCCTGTTTCACAGTATATCACTAGTCGGTTGACATTAATCTTCTAAGACTAGCGTCGTATACGACTCATAAAACCTCGGGCGTAAAAGACTGCGTGTTTTTTCCCGTTCAATTTGCCTGGGAAATGCGGGAGTGGCACTCCCGCACTTCACTCCCCCAACCGGTGGGGAAGTCCGCCGTGTACTCAACCGGTGTACAAAAGGAAACACGTCAATGTGTGAGGCTGGAAGGCTGTGTCGAGAGCTGTAGTTGATGTGCCCCACCAACGCTTACCAGAGTTTACTATAACGTGTACGGTGAAGTGTACACGGTGAAGTTTAGCCTCAGATGCTGGAGTTGAAGAGGGCGCGCACGAATCACATCCGAAACGCAGGTGTGCAACAGTACATACACATCCGAAACGCAGGTGTGCTACAGTACTTACACATCCGAAACGCAGGTGTGCTACAGTACATACACATCCGAAACGCAGGTGTGCAACAGTACATACACATCCGAAACGCAGGCGTGCTACAATACATACACATCCGAAACGCAGGTGTGATACAGTACATACACATCCGAAACGCAGGTGTGCTACAGTACATACACATCCGAAATGCAGGTGTGCTACAGTACATACACATCCGAAACGCAGGTGTGCTACAGTACATACACATCCGAAACGCAGGTGTGCTACAGTACATACACATCCGAAACGCAGGTGTGCTACAGTACATACACATCCGAAACGCAGGTGTGCAACAGTACATACACATCCGAAACGCAGGTGTGCTACAGTACATACACATCCGAAACGCAGAGTACATACACATCCGAAACGCAGGTGTGCTACAGTACATACACATCCGAAACGCAGGTGTGCTACAGTACATACACATCCGAAATGCAGGTGTGCTACAGTACATACACATCCGAAACGCAGGTGTGCTACAGTACATACACATCCGAAACGCAGGTGTGCTACAGTACATACACATCCGAAACGCAGAGTACATACACATCCGAAACGCAGGTGTGCTACAGTACATACACATCCGAAACGCAGGTGTGCTACAGTACATGCACATCCGAAACGCAGGTGTGCTACAGTACATACAACACCCGAAAAGCGGGTGTGGCACCCGCTCTTTTGCTACCTCCGTTTTCTGGCCGAACTCCATTTCGTGCGCGGTGCCGATGCAGACTATCGCCTGGCCGCCACAGATTCTTTGCATTCTAACCCAAACCACCGTGCACAAACGGCACACGTTTACCGTTCACCACAACCCCTGCCCAAGGGGGAACTCTGCTTACTGGACTGTCTACGCCTTGTGTTCGCTGACGTACAGTCTGCACCCTTCTTGGTGCAATGACTGCAAGAGAAGCCAAACCATCCCTTTTCTTCCCGTCCTCCGGTCTGGCTCGTGCATCTCCATCACGCCATTCACAGCGGAGGGTCGTGAGTCCGGATGCTCTGATTAAAGACGAGGAATAGTCCCAACCTCAGAGGGGAAACTTAGTTTAATGTTTAGGCAGAGCACTGCCTCGCATGCATGTTTGATGCTAGCATCAAGTCTTCATCGAAGGATTTCAAGAAAGTGCAAACTAAAATAGGGGAAAGGGGAAAAAGGGTCGCAGGGAGTGTAAGACTCCGCAGGTAGGGTCTGGAACCTTGAGGGACTATTCCTCTTTATTCTTTTCTTCACCGCGGTGTTGTGTGCACCTCGTTCTTTGTCTGGTTTCGCTCTTGAACGCATACCAATCCAAAGTTAGAGCTCTTCAGTGGGTCCTTTGGACGGGGACTTTCGGTCCTTGGGGGGGAACCTTAGTTTAGTATTTAGGCAAGACACCTCATGGTTGATGTTAGCATCGAGTCTTCTTCGAAGATAGTGTAAAGTAGAAAAGGGAAAAGGGTCGCAGGGAGTGTGAGACTCCCTGCGCAGCTGGGGCTTACGCTCCACGTGCGGAACGTGCGGATTTCCACACGTTAATATTTTTCTTTGGATTTTTTCCCCCCCACGTGTTCTTCCACGTGTGGATCCACAGGTACCACATGCGGATTTTGATTTACTTTTTCCCCACATGTGCTTGCCACAGGTGGTTCACATGCAGAGGAGTCTAGGCCCAGAAGTCGCCAAGTCCAGTAGTAAGGCTACTTTCTTTTGCCCGCCGCGCACAAGCGCCCACATGTGGCACACGTATTTTCTCTGAGGCCGAAAGCGGAGCGTAAGCCCTGCTGCGCAGGTAGGGTATGAAACCTTGAGGGACTAGCCCTCTTCACTCTTTTTCACCGCGGTGTTTCTCAAGGAATGACAGATTGAGAGCTCTTTCTCGATGAATTGTGTGGTGGTGCATGGCCGCTCCTGGTTGGTGGAGTGATTTTGTCAGGTTGTTTCCGTTAACGAACGAGATCTCGACCCTTAAATAGGTGGGGCGTGTCGTTGTAGGGGTATCTTCTGGCACCGGCCACCCGAGACGCGCACTACTTCTTGCGGGGACTGCGCGCGACTTAAAGCGCGCGGAAGAGCGAGCCAATAGCAGGTCTGTGATACTCCTGAATGTCCTAGGCTGCACGAGCTCTGCACTGACGCATTAAACGAGTTTGAGACTTCCGGCTACCTATCTTGAAGACGATGGGAAATCTTTTGAGCTTGCGTCGCGATGAGGATCGGTGATTGTGCACCTCGTTCTTCGTCTCGGGTTTCCCTCGTGAACGCAGACCAATCCAAAGTTAGTGGTAACTCTTTTTCTGGGGGGTCGGTCCTTGCATCCATTTGTTTGTGCGTGTCGGGTGATCGTTTTCCCACTTGTATTTGCCCTGTGTACATTCAGGTAAGGAATTCTGATCAACCACCAAAACACGCTGCCTACGTCTTTTTAGCTTGCACAATACATTGAAGGGCACCCCGCAAGATTGTTAGTACTAAAAAAACTAGAAGGCTCGACAACATTCGATCGGGCAGGGGGTGAATTGGCTCAAGGTGCAAACGGAGCGCGTAGGCCGCGGAGTAAAGCCCCAGGGCACTTCAGCAGGTCAGAGCTCAGAACCCCGGATATCCGGGATAAGCCCCATTCTGAGCCCCTATTCGGCCTCTCGGTGCACTCTACGCAGCAGCACGTAGTAGATACACACACACACACACACACGCGCGCATACTCAAGAAGCCTATAGTCTGGTCGACTATTTCCTGCAGCATTGGCCATGCTTTCTGTAATGGTGTGAGGGTTGACCGTCGACGACCGCGATGCCGCGCACAGTGACCCCGTAACGATCGGTCAACAGCGCGCCTCGAATAGGTAGGCTTGATGACAGATAGAAACAAGGTGGTTTTACTGGCCCTCATCGAAAGGAAGAAAAGTCTGGGGGGGGTCGGGGGGTGGGAATCTTAGTTTCATGTTCATGCACGGGGGGGGGGCGAAATACTCGAAGAACTGCCTTGTGCTCATTTCGACGGAGGCTACAGGGAGAGAACATAATACAAACCCAGATTTACCTGCGCTTCGTGTGGTCTACAGCACATTTACCTCCTTCGAGATTGTTGCGATAGTGGGGAGTCATCGGCATGCTGACAGGAGCCACACTATACTTTGAGATTTCGCAACTGGCAGTCTCTTCAAGTATTTCCTACAAGGCAGGTGCTTATACAAACAACTTAGTGTCCAGGCAGAATCTTGCCTCTCAAGTGAGCCAGTCCGTCCCTACCTCTTGAAACTGCATCGAAAAAAAGTGCCTGCCGCTGTTTATCACAGTGAATCACGGTCCACCACTAAGATTTTTCCCCCGAAGAAGATCTATCACGGTCTATCAGGTCCATCCCCTCTTGATAGACCGTGAAAAATCTTAGTTTAATGTTTAGGCAAAGCACTGCCTCTCATGCATGGTTGATGCTAGCATCTACTAACGGGGGGAAGGATGCAAGAACGTGCTTGGAATGGCTTTGTGCTCAACACCGCACTGTTCTGTCTGGATGGTGCTTCGATCGTTTCGGTCCTCTAAGTCACGGACACCTTAGGCGGGACTATTATCCCAGCGCGGAGCTCCTGAGTATCTGCAGACAGCCAGCGCTCGTCCGCGCGGAGTTTCCGGTCTCCTCACTACGGCGGCCAAACCAAATACTAGTATTCGCTACCTCACTGCCGCAGGCTCCCTGCCCTGAGCTACGTGCGGCCCCACGTGTGTCTGAAGGATCTCTTGGGGGAGTGTTCCCTTTCGGTACCAAGGCAGCCTTCTGCAAGGATCAAAGCAGCGTATACCTGGCTGCCCCGCTCACACCGTGTGAGCAGTGTGCACAGCCGTCCTAGTCACCACCGTGATCCACGAACGCACCTGCGCGGGATTGAATTTTCTAGCGTTTTGTTGTGGTTTATAGGTTCGGTGTTTTAGGGTCTCCGGTTGACCATTGAGGCTGTGAGGCGGGTAGTATGAGGGTAGTAGGTATGACTATACACTTTAACTACGGCTAGCCAAGTTTTTAAGTGTTGCGACCGACACCAAGCAGAAACTCACTTTGAATTTAATCTTGGGGAAGCTTCTGTGAGTTCGCAATACAGCCGCAGGGGTGCGGAGAGAAGTTACCCACGTCTCTCCAGAGGTTGCGTGTTGGTTTCGCGGAGTACATTCGCTGCACGTGTCTTAAAAGCAACGGTACACGGCTACGCGCGTGGAGTATCCTATCCCACGGCACGCCCGTTGTCAGAGAGCAACTACGCACCAAATACTCGAGGGACTGCCTTGCGCTCATTTCGAAGGAGGCTAGGGGAGAAAACACTAGGTCTTTTTGTTGAACGCTTACGCCCGCCACTAAACCCAGCTTTACCTGTGTTTCGTGTAGGCTACAGCACATTTACCTCCTTTGATCTTTCGCCACTGGCAGTCTCCTCAAGTAATTCCTACAAAGCAGTAAAGTTATGATAATGACAAGCAAGGAAAAACTGAAACGCAGCACTTCTAGCAGAGGCACTTGCGTCCTGCTACCCTGCAAGTTGTGAACGGCGGGTTCTGGTGTGCTGGATGGTGTGCTGGATGGTGTGCTGGATGGTGTGCATACTGCTTGGGGGCGAGCGTGTTCGCGTCTTCTCACCGTAGATATGTACGCTTCGAGCCAACTGCCAGCCGACGAGACGCGTCGTCCGGCAGTAACTGGAACCAAAAGAAGACCTAGCCCCGCCAACTCCACGTGTATTCGATCTTGACGCGGCTCGACAGGATATCGCCGTAGATGTACGCTTGCGTCGAGCCAACTGCCAGCCGCCGAGACGCGTCGTCCGTCAGTAGCTGGAACCAAAAGAAGACCTAGCCCCACCAACTCCGCGTGTATTCGATCTTGACGCGGCTCGACAGGGTATCACCGTAGATATCTACGCTTGCGTCGAGCCAACTGCCAGCCGCCGAGACGCGTCGCCCGTCAGTAATTGGAACCAAACGAAGAAGTAGCCCGCCAACTCCACGTGTACTCGATCTTGGCGCGGCCCTACAGGATCACAGCCCCAGACAGATCGGCCTCAAGCGGTTTGTCATCAAGCCAAGATGGATTCAGTATGGATGTAAACGTAGCCCAGTGGTGTCACGTGAGGAGGGTAATCTCACGGCCGCCCACGTGAGAAAGCCGTTGACCGGCGGGTGCCGGCATATCCCGCGGCACCTTTCGTAAGTAGTTGGACTTTGTGATCCAACTGCCGTGTGTAAAGAGTAGTGCTGGCACTCTTTCTGACGAAAACAGACGCGTTGGCTCTCGCAAGGGGTACGAAGACCGTGCTCAGCGTCCTTCAAGAACGTTTGTCTGTTAATCTTGTGCCACGCCACTTTTCATCAGGCCAAGAGGGTTTGCCACCGAGCCGAGGGAGGGGTGTAATCTCACAGCCGCCGACGTGATAAAAGCCGTTAAGCAGCAACTGCTGGCTTGTCCCGTGACACCTTTCATAAGTAGTTGGATTTTGTAATGAGAGTGTCTACTGTCGCGACACGCTTTCAGCAGACGCAAACAGCCATGGCGTTGGCTCTCGCAGGGGGGTACGAAAATCGAAACCTGTGCTCAGCGTCCTTCAAGAACGTTTGTCTGTTGTGCACCGGAATCTTGTGCCACGCCACTTTTCATCAGCCAACGCCGTGGCTGTTTGAGTCTGCTGAAAGCGTGTCGCGACAGTGGACACTTTCATCACAAAATCCAACTACTTATGAAAGGTGTCACGGGACAAGCCTAACGGCTTTTATCACGTCGGCGGCTGTGAGATTACACCTCCCTCGGCTCGGTGGCAAACCCTCTGCAGGGGGGGTGCAAAAACCGAAACCTGTGCTCAGCGTCCTTCAAGAACGTTGGTCTGTTGTGCACCGGAATCTTGTGCCACGCCACTTTTCATCAGCCAACGCCGTGGCTGTTTGCGTCTGCTGAAAGCGTGTCGCGACAGTAGACACTTTCATCACGAAATCCAACTACTTATGAAAGGTGCCACGGGACAAGCCAGCAGTCGCTGCCTAACGGCTTTTATCACGTCGGCGGCTGTGAGATTACACACCTCCCTCGGCTCGGTGGCAAACCCTCTGCAGGGGGGGTGCAAAAACCGAAACCTGTGCTCAGCGTCCTTCAAGAACGTTAGTCTGTTGTGCACCGGAATCTTGTGCCACGCCACTTTCCATCAGCCAACGCCGTGGCTGTTTGCGTCTGCTGAAAGCGTGTCGCGACAGTAGACACTTTCATCACGAAATCCAACTACTTATGAAAGGTGTCACGGGACAAGCCAGCAGTCGCTGCCTAACGGCTTTTATCACGTCGGCGGCTGTGAGATTACACACCTCCCTCGGCTCGGTGGCAAACCCTCTGCAGGGGGGGTGCAAAAACCGAAACCTGTGCTCAGCGTCCAGGGAGCAACCCGACGGTGTCACAGTCGGACTCGGCTTCAGACCCCGCCGCCGCCTTCGAGCCGAATGCCAGGCCCCCCCACGTCTTGTTGAACGCCGTTCCCTGCAGCCCCTGCGCCGACGGCCGCCTGCCTTCGGGGCCCCCCCCGGCCTTCTTCGCCGGCGGGTATTTTTTGGTCGCAAGCGCGATCGCATCTTCGAGCCACGCGTCCGTCCGCTTGCGCCGCGCCGGCTTCGCCCTGCCGGGCGGGGGGTCCGCCGCCGGCGCGAGCTGCGGGGACGCCGCAGGCGAGGTCTGCGGGGGGTCGTCGCTTTTGCCGGTCGGCGACTGCAGCCTGCCTTTGTACCCGTCCTTCCCCCAGGGGCCGGTCTCGCCGGAGAGCTGCGTGGTCGGCGCTGACCGTGCGTCTGTGACGAAGGCGAGGCTCAGACTCGAGGGAGGCGGCGTGATCAGCTTCAGCTCGTCTTCGTCGGACGCGGAGCTTTGGTCGATCCGAGCTTCCACCCGCCGCGCAGACTTCGGCTTGTAGCTGGCGACCACGAAGCCCAGCGCCTGGCGCCGTGCGGTTTGGTCCTTGACGAAGGCGTCCAAGAACGACAGCGACACATCGACCTCCTGCTGGAGGGACGTCGCGTACGGCAGGGCGAGCTCCTCGAAGAGAACCGCCCCGCGCCGCAGGTTGTCCGAGAAGTGCCCGCCGGCGTCGTCCTGCTGCTGCTGCTGCTGCTGCAGCTGCTGCCGCAGCTCCTGCTGCAGGACACGTCGCCGGGCCTCCAGGGCCGCCAGCCGCGCGGCAACCGCTGGCGCGTCCGCCGCCGACCTCCCGCTGCTCGGCGACTCCGGGTGCGCAGCTTGCCCTGTCTCGCCTTCTGCCGCTGATTTCTCGCCCTTCGGCGACTCCGGATGTGCAGTTTGCCCTGCTGGTGGACCCCAACGGGCTGTCTCGCCTGTTGCCGCCGGCTGCCCGCTGTTCGGCGAGTTCGGGTGTCGAGCTCGCCCCGGTGGATCCGAACGGGCTGCCTCGCGGTCTGCCGCCGACTTCCCGCTGTTCGACGAGTTCGAGTGCGCATTCTGCCCTCCTGCACCCGACGCTGCCGCGGCAGGTGGATCCGAATGGGGGGTTTCGCCTTCGTCCGACGTGATGGGGTGCGACGTTCGCCCCGCACCCGGCTTTGCCGCCTCCGCGGGTCTGTCCGCATGGGACCCCTCGGCGTCTGCCGCCGATTCCGCGCTGTTCGACGAGCCCGGAGGTGCGTTGGCACGCTCCGCCGGCGGTGAATCCAGCGCAGCCGCCTGCCGGCCGCCGCTGGGGGACTGCCGTCCCCAAGCCGTTGCCGGCTGCGGACCCGCGCTGCAACCCATGGGGTGGGTATCTCCTCCGCCGGGGGGTGCGCTGGGCCCCGGAGTGAGGGGGTGCCCGAGTGTCTCCAGGCGGCGGCGCTCCAAGAGGACGGTGCGGAGGTCGTCTTGGAGCTCAGAGACACGGCGTTCGACGCGCGTGAGGCTGTGGGTCTGCGCCGCCTTCTCGGTCAGCAGCCGCAGCGCGATGTTCAGCAGCACGAGCGCCTCGGCGGCGGCGGCGGCGACGAGCACGGCGCGGCCGCCGGCCTTTTTTTTGAGCACCTCCCGCGCCACCTTCAGCGTCTCCTGCTTCAGAGCGGTGTCACGCCCGTGCACCACCGTCGGCTGCCCAGACAGGCGGAGGTGAACGTACATGCAGAGCAGCTTCGTGAGGGACAGCACGACGCCGGAGAGTGCCAGCGGGCCCGTGGTGCCGTTGGGCGTGTTCAAAGCGTCGAGGAGGAGATTGAACAGGGTGTCCAGATTCGACGAGCCAAACCATAGCCCGAATTCCCCGAGGGCCCAGGACGCAACCCTCCGGGGGACTGGCTCCTGCTTGATGGAGACCTCCTGGTCCACACGGCACGTGAGGCCGTTGCCGACGTGGTTGTCGTCCCGCATGATGCGCTCCATCTCTCGCACTGCGCTGGAACGCAGCTTGACCCGCTGCGCGTGGGCATGCGCCGCTTCGGCGGCGGCGGCGGAGTCGTCGGAGGCGCTGTCTTCGCCGCAGAGCTCTAAGCCCTCGTGTCCTAGGACCTCCTCGTGCTCCTGCAACGCGAGCACCGTGTGCAGCCACCGCAGCAGCCGCAGCGCGTGGTATTCGGCGCGGCTGTCGGTGGGTGACACGAGGGACGAGAACTCGGCGAAGAGGCGCAGCGACACTTGCAGGTGCAGCAGCGGGGAGACCGGGCGGGCGACGTCCCACGACAGGATGTGCACGCGCTGCACCAGCGCCGCGCGAATGTGCGCTGCGACTGCGAAGTTCGTCCGGGTCGGGGGGTGCTTCGCGAGGGCCAGCAGCTGCTTCAAAACGTGGCGAACGTTCTCTTTCCGCGCGATGCTGCACAGCACGTCGGTGCTCGCGAGGAGCAGCGAGCTGTCGGAGCTCTGCAGCGCGGCCATCACCGCCTGCTGGTGGCCCAGCCCGTCCTCCGGCGATACAAGCGACAGAAACGCGACGCACCTTATTCCAATATAAAACAGGTCCTTCTCCCCGCTCGCCAGCAGCGCCCCGGCCGCTTGCCGCGCCTTGTCCACCACGGCGCGCCCCGCGGCGCTGCGGGAGATCGGCAGAAACGCCGGCCCACCCAGCACGCGGACCACCTGGTACGCGAGGGCGTGTCGCTGCTGCTCGGTTTCCGCGGCCGCCGCCGAAGCGGTGGACGACGCGAGGGACGAGTTCGATTGGTGGCGGAGCGGGGCGGCGCTGGGGGGGGGCTGCTGCTTGGGGGCTGGCGCGTCGCCCCAGGCGTGGTGCATGCCGGGGGTGTCTTTTCCGCGGAGGAAGGCGACGAGGATCGGCAGCACCGCCGGCGCGGCCTTCGCCCGCGCCGCCGCGTCCGGGAGCAACCGGTCGACGGCCAGCGCGAGAAGCCGGAGAAACGCGACGTGGTGGAACATGGTCGCGGCCGCCGCTCGCTGCTCGGCCTGCGGGCCGGACCCCTCGACGCCCGCCAGCCCCCTGCCGAGCTGGATCACCACCTGGAACAACGCGTCCGCCGGGGCTCCGGGATCACCACCCGTTGCTCCGGCTTGCGGCGCGGCCGCGAACTCGGCGCCCGCCGGCTGCCACACTCGGTGCATTGCGCCGGGCGCCGCGCCGCCGGAGGAGGTGTTCCACGAGTCGAGCGACTGCAGGGAGCCGACGGACGACAGGAAGACCGGGGCTTCGGTGAGTTTAGTGTCAGTGTCGGACAATACGGATGACGCGAATGTCATCGCGGCAACGAGGTCGGCGTAGCTCGCGAGTTCAAGGACCTCCTGGACGACCGAGTACGCCGAAGCGCCCCGCTGGTCGAACACCGCCGCGCCGCAGGCTTTGAAGAACGCGAGGAGTGCTAGGACGGACTGCTTCCGGACCGCCGCGTCGTGCGACCGCGTCAGCCGCCACACTTGCGGCAGCAGCACGGGCCGGGTCTCCGGCGAGGCAACCCTTCCGGCCGCCAGCAGCGCCCCGCAGAGCGTCGCTTGGCACGGAGAAGCCAGGTTTTTGGCGACGCCGTTCGTCAGGAGGATCGAGCGTTCGTCCCGCTTCGGCATGCAGACGGTCGCGACGAGGTATCCGAGGCGTTTTTGCGCGGGGGTGGTGTCCTGCATGGTGAGCTTGATGGCGTGCATGTACGCGAAATCGAGCCGCCAGCCCATCATTTCGAGGAGGAGGGTTGTCACCAGGCACTCTTCGACGTCGGCGAGCGACAGGTCCTTCCTCCGGAAGGTGACCTGCAGCCCGTGGCAGAGCGCATACCCCACAGACACGTCGTGGGGCAGGCGGGCGAGGTCCTGCGACGATTCCACGTGGCACCACGCCCCGTCATCCCTCCTGCGGCGCCTGAGCTTCCTTTCCGCCGCCAGCGGCACGATCAGCGCCTCGCCGTCGCCCTGCCTCGGCAGCGGGCACAACGGGCTCAGCACCCCCGTGTCGCCGTAGTTGTTGTCGGCACTCTCGCTGTACAACCGCTTCCGGATCCCTTCGACGGCGGACTGCGCCACGCTGCGCATCATGACGGCCGCCCCATTCGCCTTCGACGACGGTTCTTCGACGTAGTCACCCATGCATAGGACCCAAAGGCCCTCAGATATTGCACCCGGTTCTCTCAGAGTGTGTGCTTCCCTGCTTTGTCTTTTATGTGTGGATGCGTTCTAAGTATGTGGCTTTTTTGGGTTCTAAGTTTGGCTTGTAAAGTGGGTACCGTTTGAAGCGAAGTACAGCCCATTTGTCACTTTCACCAGACTCATCGACACTACTTTTTTGGGTTCTGCGACTCCTCGTAAAATCGAGCCGGCAGCCCATCAGACGAAGAGGAGGGTTGTCACCAGGCACTCTTCGACGTCGGCGAGCGACAGGTCCTGCGACGATTCCACGTGGCACCACGCCCCGTCGTCCCTTCTGCGGCGCCTGAGCTTCCTCTCCGCCGCCCTGCCTCGGCAGCGGGCACAATGGCTCAGCACCCCCGTGTCGCAGTAGGTGTTGTCGGCACTCTCGCTGTACAACCGCTTCCGGATCCCTTCGACGGCGGACTGCGCCACGCTGCGCATCATGACGGCCGCCCCATTCGCCTTCGACGACGGTTCTTCGACGTAGTCACCCATGCATAGGACCCAAAGGCCCTCAGATATTGCACCCGGTTCTTTCAAAGTGTGTGCTTCCCTTGCTTTGTTTTTTATGTGTGGATGCGTTCTAAGTATGTGGCTTTTTTTTGGGTTCGAAGTTTGGCTTGTAAAGTGGGTACCGCATTGGTCACTTTCACCAGACTCATCGACACTACTTTTTTGGGTTCTGCGACTCCTCGTAAAATCGAGCCGGCAGCCCATCAGACGAAGAGGAGGGTTGTCACCAGGCACTCTTCGACGTCGGCGAGCGACAGGTCCTTCCTCCTCGTGGGGCAGGCGGGCGAGGTCCTGCGACGATTCCACGTGGCACCACGCCCCGTCGTCCCTTCTGCGGCGCCTGAGCTTCCGCTCCGCCGCCCTGCCTCGGCAGCGGGCACAATGGCTCAGCACCCCCGTGTCGCCGTAGTTGTTGTCGGCACTCTCGCTGTACAACCGCTTCCGGATCCCTTCGACGGCGGACTGCGCCACGCTGCGCATCACGACGGCCGCCCCATTCGCCTTCGACGACGGTTCTTCGACGTAGTCACCCATGCATAGGACCCAAAGGCCCTCAGATATTGCACCCGGTTCTCTCAGAGTGTGTGCTTCCCTGCTTTGTCTTTTATGTGTGGATGCGTTCTAAGTATGTGGCTTTTTTGTGTTCTAAGTTTGGCTTGTAAAGTGGGTACCGTTTGAAGCGAAGTACAGCCCATTTGTCACTTTCACCAGACTCATCGACACTACTTTTTTGGGTTCTGCGACTCCTCGTAAAATCGAGCCGGCAGCCCATCAGACGAAGAGGAGGGTTGTCACCAGGCACTCTTCGACGTCGGCGAGCGACAGGTCCTGCGACGATTCCACGTGGCACCACGCCCCGTCGTCCCTTCTGCGGCGCCTGAGCTTCCTCTCCGCCGCCCTGCCTCGGCAGCGGGCACAATGGCTCAGCACCCCCGTGTCGCCGTTGCGGCTGTCGGCACTCTCGCTGTACAACCGCTTCCGGATCCCTTCGACGGCGGACTGCGCCACGCTGCGCATCACGACGGCCGCCCCATTCGCCTTCGACGACGGTTCTTCGACGTAGTCACCCATGCATAGGACCCAAAGGCCCTCAGATATTGCACCCGGTTCTTTCAAAGTGTGTGCTTCCCTTGCTTTGTTTTTTATGTGTGGATGCGTTCTAAGTATGTGGCTTTTTTGGGTTCTAAGTTTGGCTTGTAAAGTGGGTACCGTTTGAAGCGAAGTACAGCCCATTTGTCACTTTCACCAGACTCATCGACACTACTTTTTTGGGTTCTGCGACTCCTCGTAAAATCGAGCCGGCAGCCCATCAGACGAAGAGGAGGGTTGTCACCAGGCACTCTTCGACGTCGGCGAGCGACAGGTCCTGCGACGATTCCACGTGGCACCACGCCCCGTCGTCCCTTCTGCGGCGCCTGAGCTTCCTCTCCGCCGCCCTGCCTCGGCAGCGGGCACAATGGCTCAGCACCCCCGTGTCGCAGTAGGTGTTGTCGGCACTCTCGCTGTACAACCGCTTCCGGATCCCTTCGACGGCGGACTGCGCCACGCTGCGCATCATGACGGCCGCCCCATTCGCCTTCGACGACGGTTCTTCGACGTAGTCACCCATGCATAGGACCCAAAGGCCCTCAGATATTGCACCCGGTTCTTTCAAAGTGTGTGCTTCCCTTGCTTTGTTTTCTATGTGTGGATATGTGGCTTTTTTGGGTTCTAAGTTTGGCTTGTAAAGTGGAAGCGAAGTACAGCCTATTTGTCACTTTCACCAGACTCATCGACATTACTTTTTTGGGTTCTGCGACTCCACGTAAAATCGAGCCGGCAGCCCATCAGACGAAGAGAAGGGCTGTCACCAGGGGCAGGCGGGCGAGGTCCTGCGACGATTCCACGTGGCACCACGCCCCGTCGTCCCTTCTGCGGCGCCTGAGCTTCCTCTCCGCCGCCCTGCCTCGGCAGCGGGCACAATGGCTCAGCACCCCCGTGTCGCCGTAGCTGTTGTCGGCACTTTCGCTGTACAACCGCTTCCGGATCCCTTCGACGGCGGACTGCGCCACGCTGCGCATCACGACGGCCGCCCCATTCGCCTTCGACGACGGTTCTTCGACGTAGTCACCCATGCATAGGACCCAAAGGCCCTCAGATATTGCACCCGGTTCTTTCAAAGTGTGTGCTTCCCTTGCTTTGTTTTTTATGTGTGGATGCGTTCTAAGTATGTGGCTTTTTTTTGGGTTCGAAGTTTGGCTTGTAAAGTGGGTACCGCATTGGTCACTTTCACCAGACTCATCGACACTACTTTTTTGGGTTCTGCGACTCCTCGTAAAATCGAGCCGGCAGCCCATCAGACGAAGAGGAGGGTTGTCACCAGGCACTCTTCGACGTCGGCGAGCGACAGGTCCTTCCTCCTCGCGGGGCAGGCGGGCGAGGTCCTGCGACGATTCCACGTGGCACCACGCCCCGTCGTCCCTTCTGCGGCGCCTGAGCTTCCTCTCCGCCGCCCTGCCTCGGCAGCGGGCACAATGGCTCAGCACCCCCGTGTCGCCGTAGCTGTTGTCGGCACTTTCGCTGTACAACCGCTTCCGGATCCCTTCGACGGCGGACTGCGCCACGCTGCGCATCATGACGGCCGCCCCATTCGCCTTCGACGACGGTTCTTCGACGTAGTCACCCATGCATAGGACCCAAAGGCCCTCAGATATTGCACCCGGTTCTTTCAAAGTGTGTGCTTCCCTTGCTTTGTTTTCTATGTGTGGATATGTGGCTTTTTTGGGTTCTAAGTTTGGCTTGTAAAGTGGAAGCGAAGTACAGCCTATTTGTCACTTTCACCAGACTCATCGACATTACTTTTTTGGGTTCTGCGACTCCACGTAAAATCGAGCCGGCAGCCCATCAGACGAAGAGAAGGGCTGTCACCAGGGGCAGGCGGGCGAGGTCCTGCGACGATTCCACGTGGCACCACGCCCCGTCGTCCCTTCTGCGGCGCCTGAGCTTCCTCTCCGCCGCCCTGCCTCGGCAGCGGGCACAATGGCTCAGCACCCCCGTGTCGCCGTAGCTGTTGTCGGCACTTTCGCTGTACAACCGCTTCCGGATCCCTTCGACGGCGGACTGCGCCACGCTGCGCATCACGACGGCCGCCCCATTCGCCTTCGACGACGGTTCTTCGACGTAGTCACCCATGCATAGGACCCAAAGGCCCTCAGATATTGCACCCGGTTCTTTCAAAGTGTGTGCTTCCCTTGCTTTGTTTTTTATGTGTGGATGCGTTCTAAGTATGTGGCTTTTTTTTGGGTTCGAAGTTTGGCTTGTAAAGTGGGTACCGCATTGGTCACTTTCACCAGACTCATCGACACTACTTTTTTGGGTTCTGCGACTCCTCGTAAAATCGAGCCGGCAGCCCATCAGACGAAGAGGAGGGTTGTCACCAGGCACTCTTCGACGTCGGCGAGCGACAGGTCCTTCCTCCTCGTGGGGCAGGCGGGCGAGGTCCTGCGACGATTCCACGTGGCACCACGCCCCGTCGTCCCTTCTGCGGCGCCTGAGCTTCCTCTCCGCCGCCCTGCCTCGGCAGCGGGCACAATGGCTCAGCACCCCCGTGTCGCCGTAGCGGCTGTCGGCACTCTCGCTGTACAACCGCTTCCGGATCCCTTCGACGGCGGACTGCGCCACGCTGCGCATCATGACGGCCGCCCCATTCGCCTTCGACGCGGTTCTTCGACGTAGTCACCTATGCATAGCTAGCCGTGTGCTACACGGTACGTCCTCTTCCGCGGGGAGTTTCGATGAGGCAAACCACCGCCTCTCAGGCACGCTTAATGCTATCATGAAACGAAAGGGCAACACGAGGGAGCGCAAGACTTCGTACGTAAGGAATGAAAACCGTGAGGGACTGGGGGGACCCTCTTTTTTCGTCTCTTGTTTTCATTTGTTCTTTTTTTTTTTCTCCCCCGCGGTTGATGTGCGGGAAGTCGTTCGATTGGGCATGCACAAACAAAACGCAGCGTCGCTGGAAGTATGCTCATACTGCAGGGAATAGTTGACTAGACCTCCTGAGTTTGTGCTAACCACGAATTGGGGAGTCGGGAGAACCTACAAAGCCAAAAGCAGGACCGACCCCCCGATCGTGAGAAAAGGCGAAGAATAAAACCACCTTTTTTCCATCTATCTTTGTCGGAGCTGCAACTCAACTCTTCCTATGAGCAGGCATAGGCACCCACTCAGGGGCTTCCCGGCTTAGCCGTCAGGTGTGTAAGGCATGTCTCCACAGAGACTATGTCCTGCACTGCCAGGTTTGCAAGAGTGCGCATTCAGCACACCGAGACGAGGGAGCCAGCGATGCCTCCTCTGTGGACGCATCTCCCAAGTACCCATACCAAAGTGGACGGCCTAACTTTACCCACCTCTGCGACGATTGCCACGTCCTTGCTGATGACATCCGTCCTCAGTAAGGGCCGAGGGTCAAAATTCGGACCGCGGTCCGAATCGGGTAACAGCAGCTAGTCCCTCAGGGTGCAGCAAAACCGGGTTTGTAAACTGGGAAGGCCGCTAAAGCACCTGTTTTGTAGGAAATGCTTGAGGAGACTGCCAGTTGCGATAGCTCAAAGGAGGTAAATGTGCTGTAGCCCACACGAAACACAGGTAAAGCTGGGTTCAGTGGCGGGCGTAAGCGTTCAACCAAAAGGACCCACTTTGTAGTTGTATTGGTTTCTCCCCCTCTAGCCCCCTTCGAAATGAGCACAAGGCAGTCCCTCGAGTATTTCCTTTCCACTCATCGCGTTGCTCAGGGTAGTCGAAGGCCTGACAATCACACTAATGCAACAAATTGCGACGAACAACGTGGCGGAATACGTCAGCGTGTTGGCGAGGTTGCTGCGGGACCCCGTGCCGCCGACACCCCGCACCATCGTCGTCAAGGGCGACAGCGAACTGGTCATTGGTCAGATAAAGGGCACGAAGAGGTGCAACGAAACACTCCGGCGATACTACGACCAGGCGCAGAACCTGTTGGCGAAGCTGCACGACCGACGGACGACGATCGAGCCGGTGCACATTCCTCGCGAGCTCAACAAGGATGCGGACGAACTGTCCAACCGCGCCATGGACACCGCACAGCGACAGGCGGCACAGGCCTACAGCGACTCGGCGACCGCGAAAGGGTGGGCGATGAGGACCGCGCTGAGCAGGTTGGGCAAGATTGCGCGCGTGAAAGCCGTCCACCCGGCCCTCGAGATGCGCGTCAACCACCTCACCAGCCTCGGGGGACCCATCCTCCATGGCCTCAACAAACGGCCGCAGATCAACAACCGGGAGGCCTTCGAAGCGGTGATGCGGGCGTTCGAAGTCGCCGCCGTACGGCACGTGCCCAAAAAGATGGCGAACAAAGGACGGGGCGACCAGGGCGGCCACTGGGAGAAGGCGGGTGTCCTGACCGGCAGCTTCCGACCCCAGGCCCATTACCCACGGGGGTGGCAACACAGCGGCGAGAAGTGGAAGGCACGGGCAAGACACGACCGGGCGACGCACCGTCGCGCACGCGGCGGCGGCAGCCGCCACCTTTGGGACGTCCTAGCGAACGCCGAGAAGAAGAAAGCCGACGCGCAACGGGCGGGGTGCAGACCGGGATCGTCAACCAACCGCCCGACAGCGGCTGCAGCGGCAGCAACAGCGGCAGTGACATCGACAGCGGCGACGTCGCGAGGACGCACGGAAGGACCCGCGGCACAGCACCAGTCCATTCCCCACGCGGGGGGAGATGGCCGTGGAACCCTCCCCCGGGATGACGAAGGCCGGGAAGAGCCGGGGGCAGTGAAGTAACGAAGCCCGCGAACGGTGGGTGGTGACCCCTCCGAACAGTCTCCCTGGCCCTGGCCCACGCCTGATGCCGCAACCCCTTAACCCGGGCGGCGGCGCTTTGGCATGAGCCAGGAACCTCAAGGGGAGCAGCGCGAGAGGCATCATCCACGCTTCAAAGGCCCACACACTAATGCAACAAATTTACCACTCATCGCGTCCGGTCGTTCCGCCGATGCGTTCGGCGTTGCGCTGTGCGAGATAATAACGTTGGGTGGTGGTCACCCTGCACTCTTCAACCCATGCGAAGCCGGGGGTTACCCTGTGTTGACTTACACCACTCAGGTCTTTTGACCTGTTGTGTTTGTGTGATTTGTCGTGTTGGGGTAGACCCGCACGACCTCACGTCCGTTCAACACGTGGTTCGGTAGATACAGCACTTGGGGTCCCTTCGGTTCTTTGTCTGGCAGTTATTGTCGACCATTTCCTTCCTGGCGCTTACGAGGGGCTGCCTTGTAGTCAGGGGTGGTCCTTAGGGGACTAGTCCCCTGAGGCACGTTTCCTAAAAAAAAGAGAGAAGCCACGCACCAGGTAAACTAGGTGAAGCGAATGATTGGAGGCATTGGGGGAAAATCACTTCCCCGACAGATTCTCGCAACTAGAAATCTTAAACTAGGTTATTGGTGTCATTCCGAACCCGGGTCTTCCAAAGAGTTTGAGCATTTATGTCGATGCCGGGACTCACGCGCAAAAATGCGCTTCTGGTGGAATGGCACTTCGTGGAAGGCGAAATCCGGACGTCCTCAGTCACGTGCCAACGTGAGAACAACTGTGTCGAAAGACCGGACTACCCGGGGAAGGAGGAGGAGACTCACGTGCAATCTACTTTGCTTTGCATGCTTTGACAATGCTGGAGAGTACTACCAATCAAGCAATCCGTTATGAACAGCACTTCGAGAGGAATGTCACTTCGTGGAAGGCGAACCCGAGACGACATCACGTGCCAACGTGAGGCTGCTGTCGATAGACAAGGGTGGAACGGTAGTTTCACGTGCAATCTACTTTGCTCTCTGCATGCTTTGACACTGCGGGAGCACTACCTAGTTATGAAACAGCACATCTGGCGGAATGCCACTTTGTGGGGGAGACGAAACCCGGACTACGCGGGAGGGTGAAAGGGGAGGCTCTACTTTGCTCTGCATGCCTTGTAACACTGGTTGTATCTCCAGTTTTTCTCCAGAGTCAATGCCCGCAGGACCGGTTTTTCGCCTCTTGCATCCGACGAGGGAACAGAATTGCGTCGGTAGGTTCGACCATTTTGGCTTGGGTCTATGGTTGCGGTGTTTTGGTTCGCTTTTCCTTGCGGTCACGGATGGACTGCAGATAGCCTGGTGAACTGCATTGCGTCGGTAGGTTCGACCATTTTGGCTTGGGTCTATGGTTGCGGTGTTTTGGTTCGCTTTTCCTTGCGGTCACGGATGGACTGCAGATAGCCTGGTGAACTGCATTGCGTCGGTAGGTTCGACCATTTTGGCTTGGGTCTATGGTTGCGGTGTTTTGGTTCGCTTTTCCTTGCGGTCACGGATGGACTGCAGATAGCCTGGTGAACTGCATTGCGTCGGTAGGTTCGACCATTTTGGCTTGGGTCTATGGTTGCGGTGTTTTGGTTCGCTTTTCCTTGCGGTCACGGATGGACTGCAGATAGCCTGGTGAACTGCATTGCGTCGGTAGGTTCGACCATTTTGGCTTGGGTCTATGGTTGCGGTGTTTTGGTTCGCTTTTCCTTGCGGTCACGGATGGACTGCAGATAGCCTGGTGAACTGCATTGCGTCGGTAAATTCGACCATTTTGGCTTGGGTCTATGGTTGCGGTGTTTTGGTTCGCTTTTCCTTGCGGTCACGGATGAACTGCAGATAGCCTGGTGAACTGCATCTTGTTAAGGACCCACGAACCGCACTTACGTACTGGTCGTCCCGGGGCTATTTTTTTTCACGGGTCTCCTCAGCGGAGCTGAAGGAGAGCAAAATTTTACATAAGCGCCAGCTTGAAAGGAAATGCTCGACGATGCTGCCCGACAAAGAACAGAAGGGATCCAAAGTGCTGTAACTACGAAACCACGTGTTGAACGGACGTGAGGTCATGCGGGTCTACCCCTACACGACAAATCACACAAACACAACAGGTCAAAAGTCCTGAGTGAGAAAACAACACACG
Organism: Diplonema papillatum; assembly: GCA_030068145.1. Lineage (NCBI taxonomy): Eukaryota > Euglenozoa > Diplonemea > Diplonemida > Diplonemidae > Diplonema > Diplonema papillatum. Next base: position 84,163 of record JAPJBO010000500.1, on the reverse strand, counting down.
GTGGTGTAAGCGAAGAACAAATCAGATTGAGTTTGTATTGTATTTGCCCCTTACCTCTATATTTCCCCTCTTCCATTCGGAGTCGAAGCAGCTACGTCGAGTATTTTCGTCGAAAAAGTGCTGTGTCGTGGACCCGCGAAGAAACTTCACCAACCTGCGGGAGACCTAGCAATCAGTTGCACGAGGTGGCGGGGGGGAGGTGGGCGGGTGGGGTCGGATGTTCTCACGTGCCGTTGTGAGAATACTTCCGCAGGGCGGAAGTATTCTCACAACGGTCGGGGAGGGTGGTCGGTGCTCCTCTGCCCCGTGGGGCGTCGTGAAGCGCGAAACGGACGTGGGCCCCGCAATGCCGCCGACGTCTGCGAGCGCCGGTGCGCCCCTAACATTCCTAATCACCGCTGCTCTCTTGAAACAGCGTCCAACGTGACCCCAGCGGAAGAAGAAGTGTCCAGCGCCACGTGTGCAATCGAAGGCAGTCCTCGGTTGACGGTGTCTTTCTGACACTGCTGCGGGAGCACCACCAAACACTCAGAAGGCGTTCCCCCGCTGTCTTCTGGAACAGCATCGAATTGCCAGACGCATGCAGGTCATCGCTACAGATGCTCCGCACTCTAACTTCACGGTTTCACACCACGGTCTATCAGGACCGGCTTCATTCAGTTGAAGATGCACAAGGTGGGTACGTACTCACGTGCCGTTGTGAGAATGCTGCCGCAGGGCGGAAAGACCGGTGAGCCGAGGAGGGTGGAGAGTGCTCCTCTGCCCCATGGGCGTCGTGAAGCGAGAAACGGACGCGGGCCCCGCCAGCGACGTCTGCGAGCGCCGCTGCGCCGAAGCCGCCGACGACGCGAACGGCGACGCCGCCGAAGAGAGGTAGCCGTGCGCGTTTGCCGCAGGGGGGTCCAGCGCGGTTGTACGGGTGGTGGTGGCTCACGGCCGCCTGCGCCGACAGCAGCGCGAGCCCCTCCGGCCGCGCAGCCGCTACTTCGAACAGAGCCGGCGACAGCTAACATCGAGCTCCGAATGCACGAGGTGACAGGCTCTCCTGCCGTTGTGAGAACCCCTGTCTAGGCATGCAGCGCAAAGTAAGCTGCGCGCGAGTATCACGGTCAGCAGCGGAGCCACACACTGTGTCTTTCTGACACTGCTCTGCGGGAGCGCCACCTAATATTCACAAGCCGGTCCTGGAACAGCGCTGAGACTCATGCAGGCCATCGCTACAGATGGCTTGATTATATCCGTTGAAGATGCACGAGGTGGCGGGAAGTCACGTGCCATTGTGAGAATGCTGCCGCAGGGCGGAAAGACCGGTCAGCCGGGGAGGGTGGAGTGTGCTCCTCTGCCCCGTGGGCGTCGTGAAGCGAGAAACGGACGCGGGCCCCGCCAGCGACGTCTGCGAGCGCCGCTGCGCCGAAGCCGCCGACGACGCGAACGGCGACGCCGCCGAAGAGGGGTAGCCGTGCGCGTTTGCCGCAGGGGGGTGGTGGTGGTACCCAGCGCGGTTGTACGGGTGGTGGTGGCTCATGGCCGCCTGCGCCGACAGCAGCGACACCAGCAGTGCGAGCGGGTCGTCGGGCCGCGCCGCCGCCACCTCGAACAGAGCCGGCGACAGCTGCGGAAACAGCGTCCGATTCAAGTAGTCGAACGCGGACTCATCTCCGTCCCCTGCGGCGGCCGCCGCGCCGCCGGCCCCTGCCGCAGCCGCCGCCGGGCCAAACGGCGGCGTCTCAGCCTTCCCCCTCGCAACGCTCGTGTTCAGCCCCCGGAACCTCGCCGGCGGCGCCGCCTGCACGGCCTTGCCAGGGTTCCTGTGGGGAGGCGTCGCGGCGGTGAGAGTGGGTGTTCGGCTGGCGACTGTCTGCGGCTTCGGGTCGCCCGAAGCGTCTGCAGCGGCGCTGTCCCTCCTCTCCGGTCTCGCACTGCCGCCACTCGCCTTCCTCGATAGCTCGCCGTCGCTGCGGGTTCGTTGCACCCTGGCGGCAGCAAGCGAGGCGCCGGCCGTCGGCACGTTCGCATTCGACTTTCGATTGGCGTCGTCACCCCTCGCCGGCTGCTGCGGCTTCGGCTGCGAGGCGTCTGCGTGGCCGGCGCTGGGGCCGCTCGGCGGCGGTGCGGGGAAAGGGTGCAGCAAGGACTTGATGGCGGCGTCCGCCGCGATGTCGCGCGGCAGGTGCCCGGAGAAGTTTGCCTGCGCCGGGTCGACCCGCTTGGATATGAAGAGCGTGACGAGTTCTTGGCACCGGGCGGTGCCGCTGCCGCCGCCGCTCGGTTCGGTCAGACTCATCCTGCAGACCTCGTGCAGGAGAGTGTCGCCGCTGGTGGGGCAAGCCGCGTGCACATCCCCACCCAAGCGGACCATTCGCTCGCAAGTCTTCGCGTCGCCGATCTTGCACGCCAGCCGCAGGGCGGCGTTCCTGTCGTTGCGGGACGCCTCGCGCCACCACCGCTCCAGGCTCTTCATGTCCTTGTTTCGTATCCATGACGACAGCTCGTCGTCGTCCATTCTCCCCCACCCTCTCCGTGCCCCTCTGGAATGTTGTCAGCGTGTCGAGTCAAGAAGACAGGCGCTTCGTTTTAGAGTGCAGGCTTACAGATCCGGGGTTTTAAAGTCTCCGGTGACCATTGTCGTGAAGGTATCTTCAAGGTATCGTAATTCTGCAGAAGCTGGAGGTTAAAAAAGCGAGCTTTTCGGGAGTGGATTGACACGCGTTTTGGTTGTAGCACACCCGCTTTTCGGGGTGTGACTTGGGCACGTGTTCGGCGGTACTGCAGAGCCACGGGCCTACGGGTCAAGTGGCTCCCGATTTCCCAAACTAAAACATCAAGGCGTGGGGCTTGGCGCTCGGGCTGAACACAAGCTCGTCGTGACGGTCAGCCACAGGGCAGAGCGGACGGGTTGTAGCACTGTGCTGCCTCCGACTCAAGCATTGCAAGCTGTGGTTGACCGTCACGTTCCTGGACCAGGAGCGGTCTTTATCTCTTTTCTCTTTCTCTTGCTCGTAACAGTTCCAAGCTGACGCTGCATTGCACCCACGATATGCAAGAAGGCTTGGCAGAAATCGGGAGCCGCGGGTTGCACCCGAGAGCGCCACTCACAGCACCTTCAATCTGAGCCCAGACCTACCTCGGGACTGACATTCGTTGAGATCACACCCTCTTTAACCTCACCGTATATAGTGTGCGTATCGTATCTGCGGTAGTGGTACGTGTGCTGCTGCGTGTGGGTCTTTGGTCGCCTGTTGTCGACTATTCGGCGTCTGCGTGGCCGGCGCTGGGGCCGCTCGGCGGCGGTGCGGGGAAAGGGTGCAGCAAGGACTTGATGGCGGCGTCCGCCGCGATGTCGCGCGGCAGGTGCCCGGAGAAGTTTGCCTGCGCCGGGTCGACCCGCTTGGATATGAAGAGCGTGACGAGTTCTTGGCACCGGGCGGTGCCGCTGCCGCCGCCGCTCGTTTCGGTCAGACTCATCCTGCAGACCTCGTGCAGGAGAGTGTCGCCGCTGGTGGGGCAAGCCGCGTGCACATCCCCACCCAAGCGGACCATTCGCTCGCAAGTCTTCGCGTCGCCGATCTTGCACGCCAGCCGCAGGGCGGCGTTCCTGTCGTTGCGGGACGCCTCGCGCCACCACCGCTCCAGGCTCTTCATGTCCTTGTTTCGTATCCATGACGACAGCTCGTCGTCGTCCATTCTCCCGTGCCCCTCTGGCCGAGTCAAGAAGACAGGCGCTTCGTTTTGTTTGTTGCCCTTGTTTGTTGCCCTTTTGGGGGTTGATCAAGTTTCCTAACCTGAAAATGACACAGGGTAAACGCTCGTGGAAAACGATCAACCGGCACGCACCCACAAGAAACCAACATGTTGTCAGCGTGCCGAGTCAAGAAGACAGGCGCTTCGTTTTGTTTGTGCGTGCCGGCTGATCGTTTTCCCACGAGCATTTACCCTGTGTCATTTTCTAGCGTTATTTCAGGTCAGGAATTCTGATCAACCCCCAAAAGGGCAACCCACAAGAAACCAACAATGCAACCCCGTGACTGAGACAAACACAGACCCGGGTTGTATTCTCGTTTTCGTTTTCCCGAATGCACCTCATTCTTCTCCAACCAACAACCCCACACTTGGCTCTGAGAACAGGCTGCGAAGTGTAGTGTGTTGGTCCAATCACCCTTTGCCTATTGCCTACCGTATCCTTGCTTCTTCTCGTTGCTGCACGTAACTGAAGGCAGAGCGGTAAACAGAAGGAAGCAAGAACTTCTGACTCCTGGACGGGATATCTAGAGGCCCGCAGACGCTTCAAGTAGGAACATATACGCGAACAAAAAAGGCTCACGAAAAGGGAACACTCATCGGAGTTAGGGCCAGCACGGAAAAATACTCGAGGGACTGCCTTGTGCTCATTTCGAAGGAGGCTAGAGGGGGAGAAAACAATACAACTACAAAGTGGGTCTTTCTTGTTGTACGCTTACGCCCGCCATTAAACCCAGATTCACCTGTGTTTCGTGTGGGCTACAGCATATTTACCTCCTTTGATCTATCGCAACTGGCAGCTTCCTCCAGCATTTCCTACAAAGCAGGTGCTTATACAAAAAAACGAAGCGACGGTCCAACCAGCATCAACTGATCTATTGAGGAAGCCGACAAGGGAAAAATACTCTTTGCTCGTCTGCCGCGGGCAGAGGTGGGCACCTTTCGCGGGGGGCTATGACGGCAAATCAACGCGTTTCCATCCGTTATTTTCTCGCAAAAGTGTGCCGCGGTACGATCGCGCCCTCCCGCCGGCTATTCCCGGCTACTCGCGTCCTCCGCATCGCGGCGTGCCTATCGGCGCAAACGAGAAAGCGAAGACTCCGATTCCTTTTCGGATTATGAGATCGTGAGCAACTGCCAACAACAGCTGCAGCCGACTAGAGTTGCGCCGCGCCGAAAGCGCGGAAAAAGTGACCCTTCTGGCGTCACGTAGCGAAAAGCTGGCATAGTGTGGTACTCATTTGCTTGCACATGACTCCCCACTAACGCAACAAGACGACGAAAAAGTGTGCCGCGGGGGGGCTATGACGGCAAATCAACGCGTTTCCATCCGTTATTTTTCTCGAAAAAGTGTGCAACAGAAACGGAAACGGAAGCGTCTCCTTAGTTCTGCAGGTGCCCTGGTACAGCCATTTCCCCACTGAAGAAAACGCCATTTTCTTGATATACTGAGCCGGTCCAACCCTGCTGTTAGACTGCTGAGTTAGAGTGCAGAATATCTGTAGCGGTGGCCTGCATTAGTCACTAGGTTGATACACTGTGACTGTGATAAACAGCAGGCAGTTGAGGTTAGAATGCAGAATATCTGTAGCGGTGGCCTGCATTAGTCACTAGGTTGATAAACTGTGACTGTCATCAACAGCAGGCAGTTGAGGTTAGAATGCAGAATATCTGTAGCGATGGCCTGCATTAGTCACTACTGTGACTGTGATAAACAGCAGGCAGTTGAGGTTAGAATGCAGAATATCTGTAGCAGTGGCCTGCATTAGTCACCAGGTAAGTAACTACCTCTTCGATCGTGGACTATAATTGCCAGTGATCGCCTGCGACAACCTGTGCTAGCCTGTGATAAACTGTGGCAGACAGCAGCGGGCAGTTCGATGCACTTCAGTAAATAGGGTGAACTGGCTCGAGTATGAAACGGAAACTTGAAGCACCGTTTTGCATCTAGGGGACGGGGGTCAATCCTGTAGTATAATCGTTTATTTGAGCATTCGTTTAACGTGCACCGTTGCTCCGAAAAGGTTCCCTTCGGTACAACCAGTATGAGAAAAGGACTCATGAATTCGCCAGCCGTGAAAAAGAGAACAGTCGAGTCACTGCTCTTTCGACAGATACGAAAAAGAAGAGAGAACAAAGAGGGGACGTTCAGGAATTCGACACCCGCCATTCGTGCAGCAAGCACGAGCCCAAAAAGGGCCAACCATTACTGCGGTCAGGGCTTACGCTCCAAAGGAAGGAAATATAGAGGTAGAGGGGAAAAATCCAATACAAACACAATCGGATTCGTTCTTCGCTTACACCACACCGTGTGTTGTTTTCTCACTCAGGACTTTGACCTGTTGTGTTCGTGTGATTTGTCGTGTTGCAATAGACCCGCATGACCTCACTTCCGTTCAACACGTGGTTCGGTAGTTACAGCACTTGGGATCCCTTCGGTTCCTTGTCTGGCAGCTATTGTCGAGCATTTCCTTCCGACAGCTGGCGCTTATGCAAATACTCGAGGGGCTGCCTTGTACTTACTTCGAAGGAGGCTAGAGGGGGAGAAACTATACAAATACAAAATGGGTCTTTTTTGTTGAACGCTTACGCCCGCCACTGGACCCAGATTCACCTGTGTTTCGTGTGGGCTCCAGCACATTTACCTCCTTTGATCTTTTGCAGCTGGCAGCCTCCTCAAGTATTTCCTACAAAGCAGGTGCTTGTACAAAAAAGAAAACCTTTCCCCCTGTGTGCGGCGGGTTTCATTTCCCTGGGATGGCTGCCGTGACGAACCTAGCTTCTTCGTATCACATGCGGAGAGAGAGAGAGAGAGTGGAGAGAAACGACAGTGAGGGTTTGGAGGAGGCGCGGCGTGCGTCGGGGCCCGTAAGGAAGCACCGGCCACCTTGCTTGATGGTTTCAGGTGGCAAATTTGCAAATGATCATGATCAGAAGGTCCTGCTTGGGCGGTTCAGTTTCCTCACACATTCCACACGTGGAGCGTAAGCCCTGATTTGCGGGGTTTCCTTTTTAGACTGCTGCTGCCACTGCTTTTGGAGTTCTCCGACACTTTTCTTTTCTTCCCCCGGCGACCCCCAAACTAAAGGATCAAGGCGTAGCGCACCTTGAGGCTTGGCGGTTGCTGACCACAATCTCGTTGAGACGAGGGCAGAGCGGACGGGGTTGTAGGACTGTGCTGCCTCTGGCTCAAGCTTTGCAAGCTGTGGTTGACCGTCACGTTCCCGGACCAGGAGCGGCCTTTTTGTTTTTCTTCTTCTTCTTCCCCCGGCGACAGGGGCTCTGATGTAAGATGTTCAAAGTGCCGTTTCTTTACACAAGCGCCAGCTTGGGGAAGGAAATGCGCGACAAAAGCTGCCCCACGAAATAACCGAAGGGATCTCAAGTGCTGTAACTACCGAACCACGTGTTGAACGGACGCGAGGTCACGCGGGTCTACCCCATCACGACAAGACACACAACCACAACAGGGTCTGAATGAAAAAACAACACACGGGGGGTGTTAGCGACAGAACAAAACAGAATGTGCTTGTATTGGACTTGCTACGACGAGTATTTTCTGCCTGAAGCTGAGGCTCTAGGCAGTGAGGAATGGAATGCAACCTTTTCTTCAGGGAAAAAGGTTGGAAATCAGCTGCTGGATTCTTGAGAGTAAGTTTCATCCATTGCGGATTATTCCCGTACAGGAGCACTTTTTCGTTGGCTTGGTCCGTAAATGTTCCCTTCGTAGTACAAGTGTACTGTTAACTATCAACGTAAAAAAAATCTGAAACACAAAGCAAGGGCGACGTGGAAAGACGGAAGCAAGGCAAATAAACGCCAGGAAAACGCGTTGTTTCTTCGGAGTTCGGCGGCGGATTGCAAGAACGTGCTTGGAATGGGTATGTGCTCAACACCGCACTGGTCCCGTCTGCGCCGTGTTGGTCCTTTAAGCCACGGACACATAAGGCGGACCATCATCAGCGCGGAACCTGAGTGTCTGCAGACAGGACAGCGGTGTGAGTCTGGTTTGTCAGGCGGCTGATACGAGAGCACATGCAAACCAGGCCCCTCGCACCCGTGTCTGTGCACAACCAATCAGTTAAAAAACCTCGAGGGCACAGTGCCCCGTGCTGTGAGCATGGCAACGTCTTCCCAAGCAGGTGCTTTTGCCACGGAACTTGTAGTAGAGTCGTCTGCCGATAGCAGCCGGAGACAGGGTAGGCGCAGGGGGGGCAGGTCTTGCTTTACTTTTCTATTCTTCATGGAGAATCGCCCCTAGGCAATCCCGACTGTCCAATCACAGCCGCGAAAGGTTTGTGTCCTATAGTGAGGTGGATGACCAGACCCCCACGACGCCTTATACACAGCACGCTACAACACGAGGATGCAGCCCTGCTTAGGTGTGCACTCAGCCACCACAGGGCCCCAGATCTCGCCACTTGACCTGACACAGCCACCCTGTTGCCACGGAACAAGAAAAAACGAAAACGAGAGTGAACCAGAGAGCAAAGCAGCCAACAAAAAGTAAACCTAGAAAAAAAGCGGGCAAAAGAAGAGAAGAAGATACTCGGAGGCGCGTTCTTTGTCCGGTGAATTCTTTTCGACGAGGGCTAGACGGGGGGGCAACAACATACAACTACAAAAATACGGATCTTCTTCTGTTGAACATTTACATCCCTGTGTTAAACCCAGATTTGCCTGTGGGTTGCACATCTTCTCCTCCTTGGTGTAAGGGCTTGTGCTTCGTTAGTGGGGGGTCACTTGAGTCCAGCCAGCCTTTCACACTACGTGACACTTTCTTGTGGAGTTCTAGTTCGGAAGCAAGCCTGGACTAGAAGTGGAAGTCTGACCCTCAGGATCTAGACTGTTTCTTGTAGTAAGCGGTCGGGGTTTTGAAGTCTCCGTTTGACTTGTGAAGCGGGGGGAAAGGGGGGGTTTTGTGCTGTTAGGGCAGTGCGTTTTCATTCGTTTTCATACTTTGAGTCGCTTTTACTTTGCTGTTTACTGTCACATGTGGTTGCGCATCCGTGTATCTTCGTTGCAAGATCTATATACGTGGAAATCTCACCCTAGCGTGTCCAGAAGTGCGGGTCCTACCTGTAGGTGTCAAGTGCAGGCCGTGTGACACCGTGAACACCAAGCGATTCTATATGCTCCAGGGGTAGGGATGGACATGAAAGACCGCGGTGCAGCATCGTGATCAGCGGCAGGCAATGCGATGCAGCCCAGGGGATAGGGAGGATAGGGAGTGGACCGGTTCGCATACGCAACTTCCCCAACAGTGGCACACCGGTCTTTTCGGTAGAATGGCAGCAGAACTGGGACGGCCGGTGCTGTTTGAACAGGGATGCTGCAAAATCTGCGGTGTGCGAAAACCTGGAGAAAGGGAGGTGCTTCGTTTGCTTCAGCCCGTGTCGCGTGTACTCGAAGTGAAGGAGAGACTGGCACAAGAGGATTCATGGAAGTGCCTCCAGGAGTTTGGCGCCACGTACACCTTCGGACGAAGTGCATGTGACTACGGCACGCAGCGGCAACAACGACTGCAAGGTGCAGGGCAGGAGTCAGTCCGCGGCTTTTAGCTGCTTACCCTCGACCTTTTTCCGGGGGTTTTGGGTCTCAATCCTGGTCATGTCAGGTTGGCCTTGTCGACTCCTCGAGGCAGGGCTTACGCTCCACGTGTGGAACGTGTGGATTTCCACACGTTAATTCTTTTTGGATTTTGTTCCCCCACGTGTGGATCCACAGGTACCACATGTGGATTTTGATTTATTGGTCCACATGCAGGGGAGTCTAGGCCCATTAGTGGTCAAGGCCGCACAGCCAGGTGTCGCCAAGTCCAGTAGCGACGCTATTCTTTTTTTTTTTTGCCGTCGCACATACGGGGAAAGGTTTTTTTTCCCTCGAACCTCGAACCTTAAATAGCGGCCGACAAATTATAAACCACGCATATTCTTGGCCTATAAATTAGAGGCTGGACGGTACGCGTGTTTTTATTCCCGCCCTTGAAAGCTGCTTTCGACACCTATCCCAACTTTCCGGCGTATCTAAGAAATGGGCTATTTAACGACCCCTGTGGAGTCGCTGGTGTAAGGGGCGAAATACCAGAGCACGCGGTCACGTCACCGATTTAATGAGCCGTCTGCAGACCCACTGTTAATCCATTTACTCTGAGACTTGCATGGCTTAATCCTTGAAACAAGCATATGACTACTGGCAGGATCAACCAGGTTTCTTGTCACTCAAACCAGACAGCTTTCGACCCTTGAGCAGTAATGAAAAGCAGCAAGGGTCAGCATACAAGACTTCGATTCGGAACTGCGGCAGCAGAATATTACGCAATGCTTTGGTCAGAACTGCAATGCCTTGGATCTGAGCTCACAGGGATCAACGCCAAAGAAAGCAAAGCGCTTTTTTAGGCAGAACTGAGCATGTGTGAACTCGCAGGGTGTCAGCAAACCAATGCATTGAGTCAAAACTGAGCAATGCCTTGACTCTGAACTCGCGGAGGTCAGCAACATAGGAAACAAACGATATGAGTCAGAAACGAGCAGTGCACAGGGTCAACATCAAAGAAAGCAAATGCGTTTTGAGTCAGAACTGAGCAACGCCTTGAGTCTGAAATCGCAGGGTGTCAGCAAACAAATGCCTTGAGTCAAGGCCTTGATTCGGAACTCGCAGGGTCAATACCAAAGAAAGCAAATGTGTTTTCGAGTCAGAAGTGAGCAAGGCCGCGAGTCTGAACTGGCAGGGGTCAGCAAACAAATGCCTTGGGTCAGAATAGAGCAATGCTTTTACTGAGCTCACAGGGGGTCAACACCAAAGAAAGCCAATGACTTTTGGACTTTGAGTCAGAACTGAGCAATGCCTTGAGTCTGAACTCCCAGGGTCAATACCAAAGAAAGCAAATGTTTTTTGAGTCAGAACTGAACAAGGCCGCGAGTCTGAAAGTTGCAGGGGTCAGCAAACAAATGCTTTAGTCAGAATGGAGCAATGCTTTGACTGAACTCACAGGGGTCCACACCAAAGAAAGCAAATGCTTTCTAGACTTTGAGTCAGAACTGAACAATGTCTTGAGTCTGAACTCGCGGGGGTCAGAAAACAAATGCAACGAGTCAGAAATGGAGCAATGCTTTGACTCCGAACTCACAGGGTCAACACTACAGCGTGCAAGGCGTTGGCGAGCCGGAACTGAGCAACGCCTCAAGTCGCAGTGACTCAGGAGTCAGCACCACAGAAAACAATGCTGTGGGCCAGAACTCAACACTGCGGTTGTATAGAACTGAGCAGTGACTCGAATCGGAACCGACACGGGGGCTACACAAACAAGGCTTTGATGCAGAACTGAGCAGCGACCCGAATCGGAACCGACACGGGGGCTATACCAACAAGGCTTTGATGCAGAACTGAGCAGTGACTCGAATCGGAACCGACACGGGGGCTATACCAACAAGGCTTTGATGCAGAACTGAGCAGTGACTCGAATCGGAACCGACACGGGGGCTATACCAACAAGGCTTTGATGCCGAACTGAGCAGTGACTCGACACGGGGGCTATACAAACAAGGCTTTGATGCAGAACTGAGCAGTGACTCGAATCGGAACCGACACGGGGGCTATACCAACAAGGCTTTGATGCAGAACTGAGCAGTGACTCGAATCGGAACCGACACGGGGGCTATACCAACAAGGCTTTGATGCAGAACTGAGCAGTGACTCGAATCGGAACCGACACGGGGGCTATACCAACAAGGCTTTGATGCAGAACTGAGCAGTGACTCGAATCGGAACCGACACGGGGGCTATACCAACAAGGCTTTGATGCCGAACTGAGCAGTGACTCGACACGGGGGCTATACAAACAAGGCTTTGATGCAGAACTGAGCAGTGACTCGAATCGGAACCGACACGGGGGCTATACCAACAAGGCTTTGATGCAGAACTGAGCAGTGACTCGAATCGGAACCGACACGGGGGCTATACCAACAAGGCTTTGATGCAGAACTGAGCAGTGACTCGAATCGGAACCGACACGGGGGCTATACCAACAAGGCTTTGATGCAGAACTGAGCAGTGACTCGAATCGGAACCGACACGGGGGCTATACCAACAAGGCTTTGATGCAGAACTGAGCAGTGACTCGAATCGGAACCGACACGGGGGCTATACCAACAAGGCTTTGATGCCGAACTGAGCAGTGACTCGACACGGGGGCTATACAAACAAGGCTTTGATGCAGAACTGAGCAGTGACTCGAATCGGAACCGACACGGGGGCTATACCAACAAGGCTTTGATGCAGAACTGAGCAGTGACTCGAATCGGAACCGACACGGGGGCTATACCAACAAGGCTTTGATGCAGAACTGAGCAGTGACTCGAATCGGAACCGACACGGGGGCTATACCAACAAGGCTTTGATGCAGAACTGAGCAGTGACTCGAATCGGAACCGACACGGGGGCTATACCAACAAGGCTTTGATGCAGAACTGAGCAGTGACTCGAATCGGAACCGACACGGGGGCTACACAAACAAGGCTTTGATGCAGAACTGAGCAGTGACTCGAATCGGAACCGACACGGGGGCTACACAAACAAGGCTTTGATGCAGAACTGAGCAGTGACTCGAATCGGAACCGACACGGGGGCTATACCAACAAGGCTTTGATGCATAACTGAGCAGTGACTCGAATCGGAACCGACACGGGGGCTACACAAACAAGGCTTTGATGCAGAACTGAGCAGTGACTCGAATCGGAACCGAAACGGGGGATATACCAACAAGGCTTTGATGCCGAACTGAGCAGTGACTCGACACGGGGGCTATACAAACAAGGCTTTGATGCAGAACTGAGAAATTGCTTTGAGTCTGCCCCACAAAGGGCCGACATCACACATGCGAGCCTTTGGTTCGAGAAGGCAGCCCATGTTCAGCGCAAGACAAGCCGCTTAACCCGTAGTGCCGTCGGCTCTGCAATACTGAGCATGCAGACCTTCAACTCCCATGTTGCAGGCTATAGCCGGTACACTAGGTGAAGCTTGCCCCGCCGTCACGGACAACCTCAAACCATCCCTAGCCCCTAGAGCTGCATCGAATTGCCCGGTGCTGTATTCTTCGGTCTATCACGGTCCATCAAGAGGGGATGGACCGGCTCAGCTGGAGGGTTTTGAGTGACAGTTAGGAATAAACCGAAGTAGGCGAAAACAACCTGCCCCCGGTGCTTTTCTTTGGATACGGCGCGGATGACAGAGGCCTACCACCGGCACCGAATGAGTGCACACCAAGCAACCGCAACTGACTTGGACTGAGACTCGCTGCTTTGTGGGGAAGGCCGTGTCAAATTCTCTGAAACCGTAACATACCCAGTTTCACTGGAGTGCCCGTTCCCGGCGAGCTACGAGGGAACGAACCTGTAAGAGTGCCAACGCTACTCTTTCTATAACGTACATATGAAAGGTGTCACAGGATAAGCCGGCAGCCGCTGCTTAACGCGTGCATGCCGGCTTATCCCGTGACACCTTTTATATGGGCAGCTAGTGCATGCTAATCCAAGTGGTTCATGTACTTAAAAGAACTCAATGCTTAACGGTGTCAGTGTCGCCTTTTTTCCTAAAAACGCGAGGCGACACTAACACGGGAAGACGGTTCTCAATAGGGTTCCCTGTATTTGCATGGAGAATGTCTCATCCTCACCAACGGCTTCCCGTGTTAGTGTCGCCTTTTGGGAAAAAGTGCCTTTAGGTAGGCGACACTAACACGGGGAGAGGTACGTGGAAAAGATGCTCCATCAGAAAGATACGGAGGCAGAGGGTTGCGTTCGAGAGGCAAATCCGAAGTAAAGTGTACACGAAAGAAGCCGTGCATGCCCCCACAAACCCCTCCCCAAAAGAGACACCACCTAAAGCCGTCGCGATCATCAAAAAAGACAAGATATGGGCAGACCCAGAGGCCAGGACTATACTGGATGCGGAATGGTTCGCGGCTGCAGGCCTTGCCTTCACCTTCTCTTACGGCGGCTCTCATCAACCCGCGCCTGCGGCAGTTGTTAGTGTGGAACGGGCTCGTGGATGGAAGGTTGCCGAGATCTGGAACCTTGTAGTCCACAGAGGGTGAGAGTCCCGTATTGCCCCGACGAGCCACGTTGGTTAACACCTGCCAGCACCAGTCGCTCAGACTGGGGCTGCACGGCCGCGCGAAGAAGAACGAGACTGACCCGGCGCTGGCATCGGCTCCGCCGACGTCATGAACTCAGTGTCCTCCGCCACGCACGCCGCCACTGACGACGACGAGCTCGAAGCGCGCGCTGCTCCGTCGACCATGAACCCGCCGTTGCCGTACCGCATCTCCGACATCGACACCGCTGCCACCCACCTCTGCTTTCTTCTTTCGGCACACGGCAGGCTTGCATTGGGCAATTGGTTGTACCGGTAATGGACTTTTGTACCAGACTAGCGTCTGTGCATGACCGTGTCTTAAAGACTGGATGAGAGGCATCGTCTCACTTACGTCAAAGGATACCACTAATGCAACTACGGCGGTGAAGTAACGAAGCTCGTTAGGGGAAACCCTTTCTCCATGGCATCCTTCCGCATGTCCGACGATAACCAATGTATTGAATGCTTCCAACTTACCAGCCAAAACCCTGCCCCTCCTCTGTCAAGACCGTAAGCACACTCCATGCATTCAACTCTGCGGGCTCTCTGCGCGATAGCGATGACAACGCGAACGCAAAAAAAATGACAGGAAAGTGGGACCGGAACCTGGGACTGCTAAAGCCCGACAGACCCGACACGGAATCCTTGTTGTTTTTAGAGTGCAAGTTCGCCTAGGGATCCGGGGTTTTAATGTTTTAGCCACATGCAATGTGTGAGGAAACCGAACCGCCCAAGTAGACCTTCTGATCATGATCATTTGCCAAATTTGCCACCTGAAACCACGTCCAGGATTTTGGGCTCAGGGTAGTGCGGTCATCGAAAATTCTCCTCTATCCGTCTCTCTTAAACTTGGGGAAAGCTCTGAATATCTGATTCGCGGTTGAACGAAGCTAGCGCACGAAGATTTTGCCTCATCTCGTACCTACTTTTCGCGGTACCTTGTGGATGCATCTCTCCATTCTACCTCTCTCCTCTCTCTCTCTCTCTGTCGATCGACGATCTGTTTACCCTGCTTTCGTTCTAGCCGGGGCGCCCAAGGCAGTCTTGCTACGTGGGCTTCGGGGAGGGATAGGGCCCCCGCTCGGTGCGATGCCTTCCTCTGATCAACCGCTGCTTCCTTCGCACCTTTCACGCGACCGGGGATGACGGAGGAATCGGGTTGAACAGATGCTTGCGGTGCATGTACGGCAGCTTCGGTACTATGCAGACGACGGTGGCGATGATCACCCACGGCAGAAGACTCCAGTCATCTCGGACCCAGTTGAACGCGATCGCTTGCCTGTGTTTCAGGTTAGTGTGAGTTTGATCAACGCAACATCAAGGCAGCCCTTACAAAGACCAGCCAGTCAGTCAACGCCGCGCGGGTGCGGGCTTTTGTTATTAATCATCATGGTGCAAACCCCCGATTGCGCGTAACCTGGAAGCACCCAGAGGGTGTTGGTGGTACAAAGGTGCAGTTGCCCGCATCCATCCCGGCAATTGTTTTGCCTGTGTGCAAAAGGAGGGGGCAGGGGTACCTTTTCATTAATTAGAGTTTTAAGGATCCAGTGTTGTTTTGTCTCCGGTCGACAGGTGAGGTTCCGTTGGGCGTCCCCTTGTGGTACCCGCATTTCAAGTTCACGTTTTTTGTCTCCGGTCGACAGGTGAGGTTCCGTTGGGCGTCCCCTTGTGGTACCCGCATTTCAAGTTCACGTTCAAGTTTTCCAGATTTCCATAATGTCTCTTCTTTTCGTCGTCTTGTTGCGCTAGTGGGGAGTCATTTTCATGCAAATGAGTACCACACTAAGCCAGCTTTTCGCTACGTAACTCCAGAAGGGTCACTTTTCCGCGCTTTCGGCGCGGTGCAACTGTTCTTGGAAGTTACTGACTATTTCATAATCCGAAAAGGAATCGGAATCTTCGCTTTCTCGTTTGCGCCGATAGGCACGCCGCGATGCGGAGGAGGGGCTTCTTTTCACGGTTCCTACATTATTTCCATTCACTCTTAAAGATCGGCTCACCACGGGCATACAGACGAGGGAGGAAGTTACCTTTCAGGCCCTTTCCTTTACTAGAGTTTTAAGGATCCAGCGTTGTTTTGTCTCCGGTCGACAGGTGAGGTTCCGTTGGGCGTCCCCTTGTGGTACCCGCATTTCAAGTTCACGTTCAAGTTTTCCAGATTTCCAAAACGCCTCTTCTTTTCAAGGTTACTACAAACCTTCGTTTCACTCTTAAAGATCGGTTCGCCACCGGCATACAGACGAGGGAAATACTCGACGTAGCTGCTTTGCTTCCGAATGAAAGGGAGGAACCATTGAGGTAGGGGGGCATTTACAACACAAACACAATCTGATTTGTTCCTCGCTTACGCCACCGTGTGTTGTTTTCGCACTCAGGACTTTTGACCGGTTGTGTGTGTGTGTACACACACAACCGGTGTGTATCTTGTCGTGCGAGGGACAGACCCGCATGACCTCACGTCCGTTCAACACATGGTTCGGTGGCTACAGCACTTGGGATCCCTTCGGTTCTTTTGTCTAACAGCTTTTGTCGAGCATTTCTTTCTCCAAGCTGGCGCTTCTGTAAAAGAAGAAAGGGTGAGATACATACAGGATGATCGGCACGCTGCTGAAAAACTTGCGGGTCAGGGTGCCTTGGTACTCGTCGTCGATTTGCTCCCAGAAGGTGAGGTTGTCGTAGTGGCCCCGGATTGTGATGTCTCCGATGGGCGCTCCCTTGATGCCATGCAGCAGAGTCGTCGAGAGAACGCAGTGAAACACGCAGGTGAGGGTCCAACCCAGTGCGGCGTCGGTTATGACGACCCACAGGATGGCTCTGGTGAAGACGATCATCGTCAGGTACAGGGCCCAGAAGCCGTACGAGTGCAACCAGCGCGTCATCGGGTTAACGACTGTACCCCTCGGGGTCGACGGAGGCGTCATCGCCGTCTTCGACAGCGCAGTAGGCTTGCGTTTCGCCATTATTTTACGCGGTCGACACCTAACGTCGTCCAGTTGGCGGGAGCAACTTTGTCGTCTGGCCTCCTTTTTCCTTTTCTTTTTCTGACACACCCCCTCCCTACCCCACTCGGCACCCGACTTCCCTCTTCTCCTTTCGTTTTCAGAGTTATAGTTCGCTTGAGAATCCGGGATTTCAGAGTCCCCGGGTGAACCGTCGTCGGTTCTTTTAAACTAATGAGGGGTTTGGGGGGGGGGCATGCATGGCTACTTTCGTGTACACTTTACTTGCTTGCTTCGACAGGTACAGGGCCAAGGGGAAAGCCGTACGAGTGCAACCAGCGCGTCATCGGGTTAACGACTGTACCACTCGGGGTCGACGGAGGCGTCATCGCCGTCTTCGACAGCGCAGTGGGCTTGCGTTTCGCCATTGATTTGCGCGGTCGACAACTAGCGTCGTCCAGTTGGCGGGAGCAACTTTGTCGTCTGTTGGCTTCCTTTTTCCTTTTCTTTTTCTGACACACACCCCCTCCCTACCCCACTCTTCCCCTCTTCTCCTTTCGTTCTCAGAGTTGTAGTTCGGGTTCGCTTGAGAATCCGGGGTTTCAGAGTCCCCGGGAGAACCTTCGTCGAATGGGTTCTTTTAACGCTAATACGCACGGGGAGGGGTTTGTGGGGGCATGCACGGCTTCTTTCGTGTACACTTTACTTCGGATTTGCCTCTCGAACGCAACCCTCTGCCTCCGTATCTTTTTCTGATGGAGCATCATTTCCACGTACCTCTCCCCGTGTTAGTGTCGCCTACCTAAAGGCACTTTTTCCTAAAAGTTGCTTGGTGTGCACTCATTCGGTGCCGGTGATAGGCCTCTGTCATCCGCGCCGTATCCAAAGAAAAGCACCGGGGGCAGGTTGTTTTCGCCTACTTCGGTTTCTTCCTAACTGTCACTCAAAACCCTCCAGCTGAGCCGGTCCATCCCCTCTTGATAGACCGTGATAGACCGAAGAATCCAGCACCGGGCAATTCGATGCAGCTCTAGGGGCTACAGGGGGGGGGGGGAGGGGGCTAAAAACAATTGTGCGCAATTGTATTCCAAGCACGCACGCCAATCCCTGCCCCGGCAGAACTTGACAGTTGTTGAATAGAATTGTCTTGGAATACAATTGTTTCTACAGAAGTCGCCTTGTCACGCGGCCAAGACGGAGACAGTCCGGCCAAGCTGCACGAGCCGATTCGTCCAAAGGCGCCCACCAAAGCGCCACCTACAAACGCTCCGCCGACGAATGCGCCACCTTCCAAAATCACTCTACTTCTCCACTGATTTTGCGCAATCTTCTACGGCCGGCAGGCCGCAGCAGTAGATCTCGAGATAGTCGGCGACGCCACAGCACTGGGCGTCGCCCTTCGCCACCGCCGACCACTTACGACAAACCACGTCCCTGCCAGGTCATCACGCTACTTAGTACGCTTGCGCAGTGACTCGTAATAGCCTACAAAGGTTTCACAACAGTCACTGACAACTTGACAAACGTGACCACCGATCTCCAGTCTACCGGAGTCCAGACCTGTTGTGGAGGGTCCACGATTAGAAACCGTGTGCACAATTGTATTCCAAGACAACTGCACCAAAACCAATTGTGTTCCAACACAATTCTATTCAGCTGGACGGACTCTGAAACGCCTCAGGACACGGCTTCAGAAAAAGGGGGGGCAAGGGTGGGTGGGCAAGCGAGGGGTGAAGTTAGGATGCTTTCGGGATAGCGACGGGGTTATTCAACCTGTAACGAGTGTTAGGTATTCGTCGGATATATTAATCTTCTAAGATCTGCGATCTTATACGACAAAAAAAAAAAAAGACAATTGTATTCAAAGGAGACAATTGTATTCCAAGACAATTGTATTTAGCCCCCCCTGTAGGGATGGACCTGATAGACCGTGGTGGACCATGATTCACTGTGATAAACAGCGGCAGGCACTTCGATGCAGTTTCAAGAGATAGGGACGGACCGGCTCACTCCCAGCTCCTATGCGGCACACCAGACTTCCCTTCAGCCACGGGATGGCTCTGATGATGCCGATGCTCGTCGCGTACACGGCTACAGCCCGCGCGTCATCGCGTCTTCAATTCAAAGCAGCGTCGCCGGCAGGTTGCGTTTTTGCCTACTTCTTCTTCTTCTTCTTCTGAACTGACACTCAACCCCCCCCCTCCCAGCTCCTTCTATCTCCTCTCCAGCCACAGGATGGCTCTGATGGTTGCGTTTTTTGCCTACTTCTTCTTCTTCTGAATTGACACTCAAAACCCCCCCCCCCTCCCAGCTCCTCCTACACGGCACACCCGACTTCCCTTCTCCTCTCCAGCCACGGGATGGCTCTGATGATGTTGACGCGTCATCGCCGTTGTCAAAGCAGTTGACAGTCACAGTCGGAAGAGACGGAGCGACGGCCTTCGGCAGCCAAGTCCGACCGTCGAGCCTCAGGACACACAAACGGGAAACGACAAGAGCCAAAGGTATGAAGCGAGCTCGAAATGAAGAAGCCGCGGATCGATGTAAAGTGTAATGGAAACACGGACGAGTCGGGACGGTGCGCCTGGCAGCTGGGACCATTTTTTGAGCCCTCACAAGTTGCTGCCGACGCAACTAGTAAGAACTGCGTGTACAACTAACTGTAGAGCGACCCGTGTTCTGCCACGAAATAAGAACTAGGGTTGCAGAAAACGAAGGAAATACTCGACGTAGCTGCTCTTGATTCCGCATGGAAGGGGGTATTTAGGGGTAGATGGATAGAGGGGCAAATGCAACACCAACACAATCCGATTTGTTCGTCGCTTGCACCACCGCGCGGTGTTTTTTTCACTCAGGACTTTTTCCAGGGTAGACCCGCATGACCTCACGTCCGTTCAACGCGTTCGTAGTTACAGCACATGGGATCCCGTTCGGTTCTTTGCCTGGCAGCTTCGTCGAGCATTTCCTTCCAAGTCGGCGCTTGTGTAAAATACTCGAGGGACCACCTTGTGCTCATTTCGAAGGAGGCTAGAGGGGGAGAAAACAATACAACTACAAAGTGGGTCTTTTGTGTTGAACGCTTACGCCCGCCACTACACCCAGATTTACCTGTGTTTCGTGTGGGCTACAGCACATTTACCTCCTTCGATCTATCGCAACTGGCAGTCTGCTCAAGCATTTCCTACAAAGCAGGTGCTCATACAAGAAAAATAGAGAGAGAGAGAGACGAGTTAGAGTGCAGGGACCATCTCTTCGGGGAGTTTCCGGTCTCCTCACTTCTCTTCGCACTGCTACGGCGGGCGTAAGTCGCTCCGGAGGCGCGCTGCAGGTTGCGGCTCTGCTACAGTGAGTGGCGGCACCGGAGTTGGTGCTGCAGCGGGCGCTCTGGCCGGCGGGTGAGCTCGTCTCGCGGGGGATCGCCGCCTTGTAACGCTGCGGGCCCTCTTCTTCCTCGCGACTGCGCGGCCTACGGCGGCGGCTAACACCTTGATGGGAAACTTCAGCTTCCATTGAGCGAAGGCTACGTCCTGAGGGTACACGGAAATAGATATAGGGGACGTCCCCTTTCTTCACTGTATTTCCTCATTGCACTGCCGACAAATGCTAAAAGATTCGCAAACGCGTTTGCTCTTGGCCAGTAGCTTTGGGTTGTTGTTCCCTTTACCTACGCCCCAGGCCGTACGTTCAGCATGCTGAACGTACTGATTTCAGCACGTTAATTTTCCTAGTATTCTTTTGTCGTAGTTGTCTTTTTGTACACATGTTGAATCAGTACGTGTACACGTGCTGACATCAGTACGTTATCAGCACGCACTATCTTTTCTGCAGGTTCATCTGGGGAATCAACCGCAGTACCGGGGATTCCGGTCGGCAGATCCTGCTGTTGCTTACCACCGCGACACTGGAGGGTTGAGGCCGGAGGAGGCAGAGGCAAAGACATGCAACACTGGCAGGTGAGCCCCCTATGCTCTGTTTCTTTTTGCCTGACCCTACGTACTGATTTTCAGTAGGTATTTAGCTCCAAGACAAAAGAGCTGCGTAAGCCCTGGGGACGTCCCCTTCCTTCACTTCATTTTCCTCGTTGCAAACTTTCATCTGCTGCCAACAAAGCTAAAAGATTCGCAAATGCAGTTGTTCTTGGCCAGTAGCTTTGAGTTGTTCCTTTTACTTACACCCGTTGTCGACGCTATGTTTTGTTCAGGTGTCGGTTAGATGTAAATCTAAAGTTGCCTGCGTCAAAAATGTTGGCTCGCACTGATCGGACGCCACGTTGCTCATGTCTACCACTCCTGGCTCCTACTTTGTAGGATGCTGTGAGAAGGCTTTCCTGCGCGACATGAAACGCATGGAATCACATGGGTGCGCTGGTGCTTCTGATAAAGCAAGCGAATAGACAACCGCTACGAGAAGGCTTTCCTGCGCGACATGAAACGCATGGAATCACATGGGTGCGCTGGTGCTTCTGATAAAGCAAGCGAATAGACAACCGCTACGAGAAGGCTTTCCTGCGCGACAAGAAACGCATGGAATCACATGGGTGCGCTGGTGCCATGATATATATATATATGGTGCTCACGGGCTAGTGTTGCTGGGTGGGATGTTGTCCGCCAGGTGGAGACAACGCTTGAAGAAGACCAGGCTGGCCGTTTCTAGGCCAAGTTGTTGTCTTCCGCCTCGATTTTGGCGGTGCGTATTCGCCAGAAACAAAAGAAGGGGCTTTTTGATTACTTGATGCGACGCACCAAGGCGACGAAGAGGAAGAGGTAGTGTAAGGAGCAACTGTTCGGTAACTGCGCGAAAGAGAGTGAAAAGCGGTTCTTGCTGTATGCGTGCCGTGATTGATCGTCGTCCCGCTTGTTTCGACCCCTGCTTTCTTTTTTTTGAGGGGGGGCTCGGGGATTCTGTTCAACCACCAAAACACGCGGCGCCTGCGTCTTTTTTAGAGTGAAACTTCGCTTGAATCTCCTCGAAACCTTTTGGAGACATTGACACGAGATTCCTTTTGTGTTTCCGACGACCTTTCCCAGTGTGTGTGTGTGTGTGTGTGTGTGTGTGTGTGTGTGTGTGTGTGTGTGTGGTGTGTTGTGTGTGTTGTGTGTGTGTGTGTGTGTGTGTGTGTGTGTGTGTGTGTGTGTGTGTGTGTGTGTGTGTGTGTGTGTGTGTGTGTGTGTGTGTGTGTGTGTGTGTGTGTGTGTGTGTGTGTGTGTGTGTGTGTGTGTGTGTGTGTGTGTGTGTGTGTGTGAGAGGGGGAAGAGTGTGGATAAATCAACTCCAAAGCTTGGGATACAAGCCCCACGAGGACTATGTAGCGGTATCGCTCTGTGCTGTGATGCTGTATGAGCACCTGCGAAAGAGGAACTACCCGGGACGGGGTCGTGACGATTCAGCTTTAAAGTTATAGTTCGCTTGAGAATCCGGGATTTTAGAGTCTTCGGGTGACCTTCGTTGAATGGGTTCTTTTAAAGCTACTAGGGTTTGGGGGGGGCATGCACGGCTTCTTCCGTAAACACTTTACTTGCTTGCTTTGGCAAGTAACAATTTGTGACCGACAGCAAGATTTCACCAGGTTAGGGGAGTGTTCTTGGGCTCCCCACGTCTTACAAGTTGAGCATTGAGTTCTTTAAAGTGTGCAAGTGCCAAGGCAGGCGAGCACTGTTCACGAGCTAGTGTTGCCTTACGACGTCGTCGTCAACGATGATGAGGATGAGGTCAAACTGGTCATTTTCAAGTCAAGTTCTATTCCCGCTTGCTTTCGCGATGCGGTCTTTCCGGGCCGTTTTGGCTGTTTCCGGGTCGGTGGCGGGGAAGGTGTCAGACATTCCATTCGTTGGTCTAGCATCTTGTTCGCGGCCTGCCGCGATCGAAGTTGAGCAGGAGTTTTTATCGCTTGCTTGTTTTTTCCCGCTTGTGTACCGCTTCAAACCTTTTCTTTTAGAGTTTAAAGTTCGCTTGGGATTGCGTTATTTTTATGTCTACCTAGTGACTTTTTGTGGTGTTTGTCTGTTTCTTGAAAGTATGCTAATACTGCAGGGAATAGTTGACTAGACCTCTTGAGTTTGTGCTGACCACGAATTGGGGAGTCGGGAGAACCTACAAAGCCAAAAGCAGGACCGACCCTCCCCTTCGTGAGAAAAAGCAAAGAATATCGTATCCACGGGTGCTCGCTGGAAGAGAAAAGAAAACGGAGAAGAAGTAAAACTTGACAGAGAATCCAACACGAGGCGAGTGTACTTTTTATTTTCCGCAGGTGGGGCGCAGCACCTCCGGGTCCGACTTCGCAAGCCTCGGCAATCGAGGCAACACGACCCCTTCGGTCGCTGCATCCAGCACCGCCC
The DNA here is from genome assembly GCA_030068145.1 of Diplonema papillatum. Taxonomy (NCBI): domain Eukaryota; phylum Euglenozoa; class Diplonemea; order Diplonemida; family Diplonemidae; genus Diplonema; species Diplonema papillatum. Next base: position 61,017 of record JAPJBO010000500.1, on the reverse strand, counting down.
TGAGCTGCTGCAAGGTGCCCTTACCCATTTTTTTATCAATTTTTTTTTCCGCAGGTGGGTGGTGAATGGGGAGGACGCCTGGAGGCTGTTGTCACAGTGTTTTCCCCATCAGTTCACCTGCACAAGTCTTCCAGCGAGGAGCCACACTTCGTGTCAATATTCCCAAAAGTACTTTAGTACTGACAAAAAGAAAAACACCTTCTTTTTTCCATCTATCTTTGTCAAGAGCTGCAACTCAACTATTCTTGCCCGTTAACTTGTTTTTCGGGGGGTTTATTTTTTGCCGACTGGTTACTGGTTCCGCTTCGAGAGGGTTTTCTTCGAACCCACAAACGAGGCACAGTGCGGGAGGGGGAAAATCTTAGTTTAATGGGAGGAAGGTTGTTACTGACACGGCGGAGTCTATCTTCAGAAGCTAACGAAGGTGTGCGAGAGTCGCACACAAAAAAAATTAGCATGGCGCTTTCTTTTGTTTGTGCGCACTAGCGGAACTCACCTGCTTTGGTAAGTTTCATGTCGTACGCTGCCAACTACTAATTTTTAGTACCAACAATGCATTGTTAACACAAAAACGGATGTTCTACACCCAAAACGCGGGTATGTGTACACCCGAATACAGCATCAGCTTAAGAAGCTGGACTCAAGGTATCAACGGGGTTAAAGTGTGAACAGAGGAATGCCACTTGAACAGGAGTTCAGAGGCGCCTCTGTGACAGATTGATTTTTGGGCTGGGGCGACGTGTATCATTGAGCAGGGAATCGAGAACAAACTTGCTAACAACGATACCACGTGGCCCCTGGGGTGGGAGACAGGTGTACTCCGCTCACGACGGCTATTGGCTCCATCCTTTTTATGCGCGGATGTCCCTTCTAATGGTCGACCACTGGATGGAGTCAACCAGTCGTCGACAGGTTTTACGGTGCCCGCCCATGGGCCAGACAGTGGTCGACTGGTGGCCGCCCATGGGCCAGACAGTGGTCGACTGGTGGCCGCCCATGGGCCAGACAGTGGTCGACTGGTGGCCGCCCATGGGCCAGACAGTGGTCGACTGGTGGCCGCCCATGGGCCAGACAGTGGTCGACTGGTGGCCGCCCGTGGGCCAGACAGTGGTCGACCACTGGATGACTAATCATTTTTTACACTGGTCGCCCATGGGATAGGCAGTGGTCGACCACTGATGATTGATAACTTTACTCTGGTCGCCGATGGGCCAGACAGGCAGATGGGCATTTGGCCGCAGCGCTGATGCACGTGAAGCGTTTATTGTGGTTTAGAGGTTCGGTGTTTTAGGGTCTCCGGTTGACCATTGAGGCTGTGAGGCGGGTGGTATGAGGGTAGTAGGTATGCTTAGACACTTTAACTACGGCTAGTTATGTTTGTAAGTGTTGCGACCGACACCAAGAAGAAATTCGCTTTGATTTGGTCTTGGGCCCCCCACGCGCATGCATGTTGAGCATTGAGTTCTTTAAGGTGCAAGTGCCATGTTGAGCAGTGTGAACTTGAAATGCAGGTACCACAGGGGAAAGCTTGCATTTGTCATAGGCTAGGGTTATTTGAATACGTCGTCCGAGGACGATCTCAAAGCGGACGAGGACGGTGATAATAGGCTGGTGATAACCAGCTCCATTCTTCGTTTGTTGCGCTTTCGCGCCGGCTGTCCTGCCGAAGCAGTCGCTCGAGGGGGCGATCCTGACATGGATGAGGATGAAGTCGAGGTGGCAGGGCTGGTGATATCCAGCTCCATTCTCGAAATGATGCGCTTTCGCGCCGCGTGCTTTTTTCCGGGTTTTCCCGCCGGGTCATTCGGTGGTGTCGGGAGTCGGGCTCTTTTCTGCCCCTTTCTTGGTGGTGTCGCTCGGGCCGGCTCGGTCGGAGCGTGCTTTTTCGCCATCTTGGCCGCCTTTGGGGACGCTTGACGCGTCCTCTTCATGCGCGGTGGTGTCGTCGGCTTCTGTCGGCCCTTCTTCCGCGGCGGTGTTGGCTTCGGCTTAGCGGGGGCTGGCTTCGGGGGCGCTGGCACGTGGTGGCCCTTTTTGCAGCAGGCTGACGGCCGCCGTTCCGCTAGCGTCGGTAAGCCGCGGCAGTCGTCACACGGACCGCGGGCGTGTTCGCGGCAGTCATGTTGAGCAGGGGTTGCCATGCAGCTCGTATCGGTCTGTGATTCTCGTTCTTACTTCTTGTGTTAAGAAAAGCGCATTGCTAGCTACCATCCCTCCGTACACAACTAATTCTTCTGCGCCCGTCGTCACAGCGCTCTCTGTCAAAAAGAGAAAGCAGTAAGTTCGTCGGACTGCGGTCGCCATGCTGTTGGAAACTCTGATACTGAGCAACCGCCCCAGAAAAAGTGAACCTTAGGCGCCGAACTTCGCTTCGTGCCGAACTGTTTTTTAGTACCAGCGCAGCCTGAGCGCTTAGCAACGCCCGAACTTAGCATTACTCGAACTTAGCTTCACCAGCATTGCCCGAACTTAGCTTCGCCCGAACTTTACTGTTCCCCGAACTTTAACTGCTGCCTCCGAACTGCGGGCTCGAACCTTTCACATGTTTTGTGAAGGTTTTTCCTTCAGTTTTTGCTCGGAGTTGCACTGTACTCAGACTATTTAGTCCCGACAACAACGTGTTTCCAACAGGCAAGCTGCACTTCAATTGTAATACACTAGTGTTTTTTGGGGGGGTCTGCGACCCCCCAATTCCACGCCGTGAATCGTTATATTACAATTGAACTCAATTGTAATTGGCCCCCCCCAGTAGCTACCAAGGCCATCCCTCCGTACACAACTAATTCTTCTGCACCCGTCGTCATCGAAATCAGTACAGGGACTTCGCACTTGCGACGGCCGCGACACACTACCGCCGGCTTTATTTTTCAAGCTGGACGAGCCATCGAGAACCAGCTTGTCGACGAAGATGTTTTGGAGATGACGGCGGGGTGCCGAAAGAGAGAGTCGCTGTACGAGGGGCCGTCTCTCCGTACACAACGAACTTCTGCACCCGTCGAGCGACCTCCCATCGACGACCAACACTTGGGATCCCTTCGGTTTTTTGTCTGGCAACCTCGTCGAGCATCTCTTCCAAGCTGACGCTTATGTGAAACATTAGAGACCCGTCACCGAAGAAGCCGTGAATGCGTGCGGGAAGAGAGGGTGGCACGACGCAATCGCACCGAAGATGGCGCATTGTCGGGTCCGCACCCAGCTACGAGGACCATCCCTCCGTACACAACTAACTCTTCTGCACCCGTCGAACGACCTTTCATCGACGGACCAATACAGGGTCACTTGCGACGGCCACGACACCCATCGGCCGGCTTTCTTTTTCAAGCTGGACGAGCTGTCTAGAACCAGCTTGTCGACGAAGATGTTTTGGAGATCCTCCTGGGCCCCGCGGGACGGCGGGGTGCCGAAAGAGTCGCTGTACGAGGGGCCGTCTCTCCGTACACAACGAACTTCTGCACCCGTCGAGCGACCTCCCATCGACGACCAACACTTGGGATCCCTTCAGTTTTTTTGTCTGGCAACTTCGTCGAGCATCTCTTCCAAGCTGACGCTTATGTGAAACATTGGAGACCCGTCACCGAAGAAGCCGTGAATGCGTGCTTCCGGGAAGAGAGGGTGGCACGACGCAATCGCTCCGAAGATGGCGCTTTGTCGTGTTCGCATCCAGCTACGAGGACCATCCCTCCGTACACAACTAACTCTTCTGCACCCGTCGAGCGACCATCGACGGACCAATACAGGGTCACTTGCGACGGCCACGACAACCGTCGGCCGGCTTTCTTTTTCAAGCTGGACGAGCTGTCTAGAACCAGCTTGTCGACGAAGATGTTTTGGAGATCCTCCTGGGCCCCGAAGAGTCGCTGTACGGGCAATACTGGGTGGTCAGCCGCTGCATCCAGGCGGGGGAGGTGGTGGAGTGCGACTGGGGAGGGCCATCTCTCTGTACACACCGAACATCTGCACCCGTCGAGCGACCTTCGTCGACGACCGAACACAGCGGCACTTCGCACTTACGACGGTGGAGACATCGAGAAGCAGCTTGTCCGTCACCAAAAAAGCCATCAATGTGTGTTTCCGGACGGGAGGAGAGGGTGGCACGACGCAATCGACCATTCTCGGGCCCATTCCTCCTTACACAACTAACTCTTCTGCACCCCACTCGAGCGACCTTTCATCGACGAACCAATGCAGGGGCACTTCGCACTTGCGACGGCCGCGACACACTACCGCCGGCTTTCATTTTCAAGCTGGACGAGCTGTCGAGAACCAGCTTGTCGACGAAGATGTTTTGGAGGTCCTCCTGGGCCCCGAAGAGTCGCTGTACGGGCAATACTGGCGCTGCATCCGGGCGGGGGAGGTGGTGGAGTGCGACTGGGGAGGGCCATCTCTCTGTACACACCGAACATCTGCACCCGTCGAGCGACCTTCGTCGACGACCGAACACAGCGGCACTTCGCACTTACGACGGTGGAGACATCGAGAAGCAGCTTGTCCGTCACCAAAAAAGCCATCAATGTGTGTTTCCGGACGGGAGGAGAGGGTGGCACGACGCAATCGAGCATTGTCGGGCCCATTCCTCCGTACACAACTAACTCTTCTGCACCCCACTCGAGCGACCTTTCATCGACGAACCAATGCAGGGGCACTTCGCACTTGCGACAGCCGCGACACACTACCGCCGGCTTTCTTTTTCAAGCTGGACGAGCTGTCGAGAACCAGCTTGTCGACGAAGATGTTTTGGAGATCCTCCTGGGCCCCGCGGGACGGCGGGGTGCCGAAAGAGTCGCTGTACGAGGAGTACCGGGTGGTCAGCCGCTGCATCCGGGCGGGGGAGGTGGTGGAGTGCGACTGGGGAGGGCCATCTCTCTGTACACACCGAACATCTGCACCCGTCGAGCGACCTTCGTCGACGACCGAACACAGCGGCACTTCGCACTTACGACGGTGGAGACATCGAGAAGCAGCTTGTCCGTCACCAAAAAAGCCATCAATGTGTGTTTCCGGACGGGAGGAGAGGGTGGCACGACGCAATCGAGCATTGTCGGGCCCATTCCTCCGTACACAACTAACTCTTCTGCACCCCACTCGAGCGACCTTTCATCGACGAACCAATGCAGGGGCACTTCGCACTTGCGACGGCCGCGACACACTACCGCCGGCTTTCTTTTTCAAGCTGGACGAGCTGTCGAGAACCAGCTTGTCGACGAAGATGTTTTGGAGATCCTCTTGGGCCCCGCGGGACGGCGGGGTGCCGAAAGAGTCGCTGTACGAGGAATACCGGGTGGTCAGCCGCTGCATCCGGGCGGGGGAGATGGTGGAGTGCGACTGGGGCGAGGGCAGGAAGTTGGACGCGATCGAGAGGCTGAAGGTGGTCGCAGAGCTGCCGAAGTGATTCGCGATCCGAGTGGACGCGTCGGGCGGGAGCGAGCAGTCATCTGCCCCAGAGGAGGCTCGCCTCGCCCTCTTTTTCGAGGCCGACGGGCCCCGGTTGCAGGCGTTGTCTCCGTCGCTCGAGCCGCCGCCCTGTAGTGTTGGCAAATTGTTGAGAGAGAGAGCGAGAGAGAGAGAGACATGTATTAGCAATGGAGTTACCATTGTTATCCAACTGGGCCCAAAAGGCACCTTCCCCGCGTAGATTGCCACCGATTTAATGAGCCGTCTGCAGACCCACTGTTAATCCATTTACTCTGAGACTTGCATGGCTTAATCCTTGAAACAAGCATATGACTACTGGCAGGATCAACCAGGTTTCTTGTCACTCAAACCAGACTGGACCGAGGAAAATCTGACGAATCAGAGATTCCCCGATGCCAGAGATTGTATCGTGTCAAGCCTAGATTGATGCATGATCATTCTATTCATTCTTCAGCTTTCAAAAGGGGCAGTCCTCGATCGTATCTCTACGACCGATAGCTTTCCTCGATTGCCTTTTTTGTATTTCACCAAGACGAGTTGGAGTGGAGGCACCATCTCTCCGAGGAGTTTCCGGTCGCCTCACTACTGCCACGTACTTGGCGGGCGTAGGTCGCTCCGTCGGAGGCGGCCGCGGCCCCGTGTCACCGAAGGTGACGGCGTCGGTGTTGACACAACCGGGGCCGATCTGGCAGGCGGGCGAGCCCGTTTCGCGGGGGAGCACCGTCTTGACGCATCGCGGGCTCTCTTCTTCTTGGCAATTGCACGGCCTACGGCGGCGGCTAGCGTCTTGATGGGAAACTTCAGCTTCCCACTGAAGTTTTGAACTTGATGGGAAACTGTTGGCAAATTGTTTGCGCGTGCCGGTTGATCCTTTTGTCTATTCAGGTAAGGAATTCTGGTCAACCACCAAAACACGCTGCCTTAGCCTGCACAATACATTGAAGTGCAACCCGCAAGATTGTTAGTACTAAAAACAGTGGTTGGGGCAGCGTACTACACGAAACTTACCAGCAGCGGTTGAGTTCCGTCAGTGCGCACAAACAAGCACAACAAAAATCACGAAAAGAAGACGACAGTCTCCTACTACGGCACCATACTGAGGAGGGCCTACCGTCAGTAACGTGGATGATGGCCGAAAACCACCAATGACCTCGTGTAACGACCACTCTCACGAACACTTAGCGCAAAGGATGTTCCAGACTTTAAAACCCCGGAGTTTCAAGCGAACTTTCAGCCTAAGCATCACTCCAAGCCATTCGGCCCAAGGAGGGCCATGCTGGGGGAACAAATGCGTGTTCCACCCGGCGTGACACCTTACCCTTCGGCTCCCGCTGGGGCAGGGGACTGTAAAACCCCCGGAAACCCGGTTTGAGTTTTTCGAGACTGGAGGTCCTATGAACATGCAATGTGAATAGCCTCTATTCGAGCCAACCCGGCTTTTCTTCAGTGAAAAAGTGTATTGTTTTTGGACTAGATACTAGCGCGGAGCTAACTTTCTCCCCCCTGCCCAGAAGCATCGAGGTGGCAGAGTGAGCGGGCGTAGGCCGGTAGGCCCGGGTTCGAACCCCGCCCATCACACTTTTCCGGAGGATTCCCAGATTGTTTTCGAACCCCGCCCATCACACTTTGCGGTCGAAGATTGTTTTCGAGGTTTGTTGCGTTGGGGTCTGATGTGCCCGAAATTTGCGTTTTTTGCGAAGTTTCTCAGTATCTCGGCGATCGCAACTCAATTCAGGTGCGGTCAACAGTGTCGCCTCGTGAAAGCCCCCCCATGACACCCCGCGGTTGGGTAAAACGAAAAGTAAGTAAAGTTTTCCCACCCTCCCTAACCCCCGGTGACCTCGCCCAAGCTCGTTTCCCCGAGGTAAGGCAGTCACCCAACATTCCCTTGCGCTCGTGATACCAGTTACAAAGACGTGTTCTTCTTACTTCGCCCTTTCTGCAAGGCAGTTCTCGTCAGACATACGAAGCGCAGAAACACACTCCTTCGCGGGCTGTGCAAAAAATACTCGAGGGGCTGCCTTGTGCTTACTTCGAAGGAGGCTAGAGGGGGAGAAACAATACAACTACAAATTGGGTCTTTTTTGTTGAACGCTTACGTTACGTGTTTTCGTGTGGGCTACAGCACATTTACCTCCTTTGATCTATCGCACCTGGCAGTCTCCTCAAGCATTTTCTACAAAGCAGGTGCTTATACAAAAAAAGAAAGCACCACACCAGTTTTTTGCGGTGCTCGGAGCCGGCCGACGGCGACGCGTTCCGCTGGCGGCAGGCGAGCTGCTGCCGCTCCTGCCGCCACTTGCGCCGCATGTACGCGACCTCCTCCTCGGCCGCCCGCCGCGACCCCCACGAGCCCGTGCGGAGCCGCTGGTCTCGCACGTCGCGCCACGTCACACCAGACCGGCTGCCGGTCGGCGTCACCCTCCAGTCCGCCACTTTTCCGCCGGCCTCCGACGGCACCACCGGCAGCCCCGCGGCGCCCCCGCGCCCGCCGGTCCCGCCGCAGTCGTAGCTCGCGGACGAGAAGTGCGGCGACGCCGACGGCGTCCGCGCCGCCGGGGCTTGCCCGCACCGCACGAACAGCCCCCGCCGGGGTGAGCCGGCTTCGCTCGCCGAGCGCGATGACGCGAGTGGGATCAGCCGGTGCCCGCGCCCGGTGCGATGCCGCCGCAGCGGGCGGGCCGCGGTGCGGTCCGAAAGCGGCACGTTGTTCGCGTCCGGAGAGTGCACCCGCCTGCGGCGGGTGCTGGCGGCAAGGGGAACGGTGTCCGCGCTGCCGTGGGTGTCCTTCGACGCGCTCGTCCGCCACGAGCTGAGCCGTGACACCTGCCGCAGGGCAGCCGCCACCCGCGGCGGCGCCGAGCAAGACGCACTCCGGCGGAGGGCGACACCCGACGGCTTCGCCTTCGGCGAAGCCTCGGTGCTCCGCGTGCGGGGGGACCCGGACGCGGGGCGGCGGCGCGCAGCCGGCTCCGCCTTGCAACTCGCCCGGCGGGCGGCGGCCCCCGTCGCGGGAGCGGCCTTCAGCTCCGCCTCTCGGCGGACGCTGCTTAACGTCGGCCGCGCGACGTCGGTCTTCCACGCGGGGGAACGCCCCCGGCGGCGGCCCAAGGGCCGCAAGGCCGACCCGCTGGCCCGGCAGACGGGGGATCCGGCCCTCGTCGTCCCGCGGTTGCCTTCGTCCGGGCGACTGCTTCGCGCGGAATTCGTGCGTTTCGAACCGTCGGTCGTCTTCCGGGGCTCGTTCCGGCAGACGGGGGACCCGGGCCTCGCCGTCCCGCGGGTGCCTTCGTCCGGGCGGCTGCTTCGCGCGGAATTCGTGCGTTTCGAACCGTCGGTCGTCTTCCAGGACTCATTCCGGCACACCGGGGACCCGGGTCTTGTTTTCCCGCGGGTTGCCTTGCTTTCGTCCGGGCGGCTGCTTCGCGCGGAATTCGTGCGTTTCGAACCGTCGGTCGTCTTCCGGGGCTCGTTCCGGCAGACGGGGGACCCGGGCCTCGCCTTCCCGTGGTTTCCCGGGGTTGCCTTGCCGTCCGGGCGACCGTTTCGCGCGGAATTGGCGCGCTTCGATGAGTCCCGGCAGGCCGGGGGGTTCGTTTTCCCGTGCTTAGCCCTGCCTTCGGCCGGGCAGCTGCTTCGCGTGGATCCGGTGCGTTTCGAACCGTCGGTCATCCAGGACTCGTTCCGGCAGACCGGGGACCCGGGTCTCGTTTTCCCACGGGTTGCCTTGCTTTCGTCCGGGCGGCTGCTTCGCGCTGGCCCGCCGGGCTTCGACGCGTCGGTTTTCGAGGACTCGCTCCGGCAGGCCGGCGACCCCGGCCTCGCTCTCATGTGTTTTCCCTGCGACTCCGTGCAGCGCGCGGGCACGCTTCTCCCCGAATCGGCACCGCTCTTCGGCTCGTTCCGGCAGACGGGGGACCCCACTCTTTTTTGCGTCGCCTTTCCTTCGTCAGGAAAAGCGCTGTTTCTCCCCGAATCGGCACCGCTCTTCGGCTCGTTCCGGCAGACGGGGGACCCGACTCTTTTTTGCGTCGCCTTTCCTTCGTCAGGAAAAGCGCTGTTTCTCCCCGAATCGGCACCGCTCTTCGGCTCGTTCCGGCCGACGGGGGACCCGACTCTTTTCTGCGTCGCCTTTCCTTCGTCAGGAAAAGCGCTGCTTCTCCCCGAATCGGCGCCGTGCTTCGGCTCGTTCCGGCAGACGGGGGACCCGACTCTTTTCTGCGTCGCCTTTCCTTCGTCAGGAAAAGCGCTGCTTCTCCCCGAATCGGCGCCGTGCTTCGGCTCGTTCCGGCAGACGGGGGACCCGACTCTTTTCTGCGTCGCCTTTCCTTCGTCAGGAAAAGCGCTGTTTCTCCCCGAATCGGCGCCGTGCTTCGGCTCGTTCCGGCAGACGGGGGACCCCACTCTTTTTAGCGGGCTTCTCGGCGTCGCCTTTCCTTCGTCCGGACGGCTGCTTCTCCCTGAATCGGCACCGGTCTTCGGCTCGTTCCGGCAGACGGGGGACCCCACTCTTTTCTGCGTCGCCTTTCCTTCGTCAGGAAAAGCGCTGTTTCTCCCCGAATCAGCGCCGGTCTTCGGCTCGTTGCGGCCGACGGGGGACCCCACTCTTTTTAGAGGGCTTCTCGGCGTCGCCTTTCCTTCGTCCGGACGGCTGCTTCTCCCTGAATCGGCACCGGTCTTCGGCTCGTTGCGGCCGACGGGGGACCCCACCTTTTTCTGCGGGGTTCTTGGTGCCGCCTTTCCTTCGCCAGGAAAAGCGCTGTTTCTCCCCGAATCAGCGCCGGTCTTCGGCTCGTTCCGGCCGACGGGGGACCCCACTCTTTTTAGAGGGCTTCTCGGCGTCGCCTTTCCTTCGTCCGGACGGCTGCTTCTCCCTGAATCGGCACCGGTCTTCGCCTCGTTCCGGCCGACGGGGGACCCCACCTTTTTCTGCGGGGTTCTTGGTGTCGCCTTTCCTTCGTCAGGAAAAGCGCTGCTTCTCCCCGAATCGGCGCCGTTCTTCGGCTCGTTCCGGCAGGCGGGGGACCCCGCGCTTTTTTGCGGATGGCTTCTCGGCGTCGCCTTCCGGGCCGAGTCGTCGACGGCGGCAGATCCGGACCGTTTGCCGGCCTTCTCCCTCCCAGGGGAGCCCGGCTGCCCTCCGGCGGCCGCTGCGGGGCTGCCGCCGGGGACCTTCTGCGCCCGCGCACTTTCTTCGGAGGCGGCGGCGCTGGGCGTCGCCGGGTGTGGTAAGGCGGTTTGGCTCGCCCTCGGGATGTCGTTGCTCACGTGCTGGGCGGGGGGTGCGTCGGTGTTCGGTTTGCGCGCGGCATGCCGGGTGTCGGGCCTCCACGCGGGGCTCCTGCTTACGGGCAAGCTCACGAGGCTGTGCACTGCTTGGCCGTCGTCTCCTCCGGTCTGCGCGGTTGCACACTCCGCCGGGGAGCGGACCCTGACCTTGGAGACCGGTCTTACCCCCGTGGTGGTCGTGAACTTAGCGCCCGTTCGAGCGGCGTTCGAGTTCTTCGCGGCGGAGCCCGCAGTGGACGAATCGTGGCTCGGCGGGTCTGTACCGTCGTTCGCCGCCGTCGGAAACTGCGGCCGCGGGTGGGACGAAGGGGGGGGAGCTTGGGGGCGGTACGAGCGGGGCGCCGGGGGCTCGGTTTTGGCCGCCGCGTCGGTCGCGAAGTGCGGCTTCGCGTGGGGCGACGGCTTCAACACTCCGGGCTTGCCGTGGGCGGCTGCGCTTGCGGAGGGGCTGTTCGCGTCGGCTATGCAGTTCGCGGTCGCAAGCGGCACTGCGCCGTTGATGCTCAAGAGGCTCACGTTCGGCATGGCTTGCTTGCGCGGCGCTTCCTTTTCTTTCCCCCCTGGAACTGAATTTGTGTTTCAGGGTCTCCGGTTGACCAATGAGGCTGGGAGTCGGGTAGTGAAAGAGATTTAAGGCACCGATGACAGTATTGCCGATGAAGCGGCCGGTCAAGTCCTACTCTGCCGAAACCTGGAAAAACTAGCGAGACTGGCCAAGAATGGCCAAGATCTGGAAAACTTGGCAAAAAGTCGCCACGAGGGGAGCGGGGCTTGGGGGCGGAACGAGCGGGGCGCCGGGGGCTCGGTTTTGGCCGCCGCGTCGGTCGCGAAGTGCGGCTTCGCGTGGGGCGACGGCTTCAACACTCCGGGCTTGCCGTGGGCGGCTGCGCTTGCGGAGGGGCCGTTCGCGTCGGCTATGCAGTTCGCGGTCGCAAGCGGCACTGCGCCGTTGATGCTCAGGAGGCTCACGTTCGGCATGACTTGCTGTTCTTTCTCCCTTGGAACTGGATTTTAGGGCACACATGACATTATTGCCGTGCTGTGTTATTTTACACAGTGGTCCCCCAGTGGCCAAGACCAAGAAGCGAAAGAGAAGAGAAACTTCGAACTTTAAACCACAATATACGCTAGAAGTGCAATGACACCACGCAAGAAGGCCCGGAAGGCCCTGCAGCAGATAATTCATAATAAAGAGGATGCGGGGTCAAAATCTGGAAAAAATGGCCGAAATCGCCCCGAATGGCCAAAAAATGGCCAGAATCCGAAACTCCTGACAATTTCCGAAAAGAAGTTGCTCAAAATTTGCCGAGTGCATTTCCCTGGCAAAAAAGTCCAATGCAATTCATTTTCCCAACTGGCAATTCATCAGGCCCCACGCTTTGCGCGAAACAAGCGCGTAGATACGCTCGAAAGGGGAGAGGGCTCGGCTGTGGACACTCCACACAAGCTTTCTGCCGGGGAGCTTGAGGGTCGGGGCGACGGTCCACCTTGGGAGCAGCTTTCCCAGCCCTTTTCGGGAGCTGTCTAACGTGTGCCTCCCTATTGGCGTTGGCGTCAGCGACCCTCCGTTTTGGCGGCAATACGCGTGCTTGGAAGGTGGCCCTCAAATGATGTGGCTTTCTTCATCATTCCTTCTTTCGACGGACCCCCAGTCTGGACAGGACGACCGTTCCGGACTCACACGACCTGGCCTGGTTTGACGTCCAAAATGGGGTGATTCCCCATTATGCTATCAAAGTTTGCTAATTTCCCCATTATGCTATTAAAGCTCCAAAATGTCCCAAAATGTTAACTAGCTGCTTACTTCCTCCAAACCAGCTCGCCATCTTCGTTTTTGAACTGGGCGGTGAAGTGGCCCAATTATTTCTGTTCATCGCATGAGGGGATGGCAGGGTATCAGTATCAAGTTTCCCAGGTGACTCGTGGCGGCGCGCCAAAACGCAAAGTCGCGTGCCAACACTCGCGCAATTGGCACACGCCGACCACGTGGTCTACGAGACATCTCGTCGCTCGCCATCTTCGCTTTTAAACTGAGCGGTGAAGTGGCCCAATTCTTTCTGTCCAGATGACTCGTGGCGGCGCCGAAACGCAAAGTCAGGTGCTAACACTCGCGCAATTGGCACACGGCGACCACGTGGTCTACGAGACATCTCGTCGCTCGCCATCTTCGCTTTTAAACTGAGCGGTGAAGTGGCCCAATTCTTTCTGTCCAGATGACTCGTGGCGGCGCCGAAACGCAAAGTCAGGTGCTAACACTCGCGCAATTGGCACACGCCGACCACGTGGTCTACGAGACATCTCGTCGCTCGCCATCTTCGCTTTTAAACTGAGCGGTGAAGTGGCCCAATTCTTTCTGTCCAGATGACTCGTGGCGGCGCCGAAACGCAAAGTCAGGTGCTAACACTCGCGCAATTGGCACACGCCGACCACATTCTTCCACAGACGGCAACACCAGCCAAACAACCAGCTATCGTCGCGTGTTTGCACCTCTTCTCCTCGCAACGCGCACCATCCCAGCCGACCTCACATTGCGGTTCAGCTTCGCAGGCTTGGACGACCCCCGTGTGCCGGTAACACACTTCCGTCTTGACACACTCAGCAAGCCGCGTAACGTAGGGACACTCCTGCCAAGTCATTTCCACGCTGTAGTCTGTGACGTTCATCTCACAGAGGTCCAGCAAATGCTCTCAAACAATTTGCCCACACGTACACAAAACAGAGATTCTGGTACACCTGCTGACAGGGTGCGTGAGCCGGTCCGTCCCTATCTCTTGAAACTGCATCGAAGTGCCTGCCGCTGTTTATCGCAGTGAATCACGGCCCACCACGGTCCACCACGGTCCACCACGGTCCACCACGGTCCACCACGGTCCACCACGGTCCACCACGGTCCACCAGGTCCATCCCTAGTCCCTAGAGCTGCATCGAATTGCCCGGTGCTGTATTCTTCGGTCTATCACGGTCTATCAAGAGGGGATGGACCGGCTCAGTGTGCACAGTTGCCCCTAATCCCCACTGGGAAGCTTCTGGAGGAGATGGCACCACCAGTCTCTTTTCGTGAAAACAACTTTCGTGTGCGCAGTGCTCCTGATCCTACTAAAATGCGAAAACTCCCTGACGGGATGAATGGCTGCGAAGAAACGATAAGAGAGCCGAGCTGGAATGAACGAGCAGGCAAGAAATAAAGTCTCTCGGTAGGTGTAGTTTGCAGACAAGAAGAGGGAGGATTTGTTTGCTGCGCCCGTGCGTGTAATCACATCGATAGAGAAGCCATCTTGCCGAAAATGCTGGCCCGTAGCCAGCTTCTGATACCAGCTGGCGACCTCGTCCCTGTGAAGTGCATTCTTCCGGGTTCTGACACCTCGCTGTGCACATTCAACCCTCTTTCCCCCCCTGAAGCACTCAATGTTTTCCCGCACGGCGGAGTCCCATTTCAGAAGCTGGAGCTTAAGCTGGAGCTAAAGCTGGAGCTAAAGCTGGAGCTAAAGCTGGAGCTAAAGCTGGAGCTAAAGCTGGAGCTAAAGCTGGAGCTAAAGCTGGAGCTAAAGCTGGAGCTAAAGCTGGAGCTAAAGCTGGAGCTAAAGCTGGAGCTAAAGCTGGAGCTAAAGCTTGGAGCTAAAGCTGGAGCTAAAGCTGGAGCTAAAGCTGGAGCTAAAGCTGGAGCTAAAGCTGGAGCTAAAGCTGGAGCTAAAGCTGGAGCTAAAGCTGGAGCTAAAGCTGGAGCTAAAGCTGGAGCTAAAGCTAGCTAAAGCTGGAGCTAAAGCTGGAGCTAAAGCTGGAGCTAAAGCTGGAGCTAAAGCTGGAGCTAAAGCTGGAGCTAAAGCTGGAGCTAAAGCTGGAGCTAAAGCTGGAGCTAAAGCTGGAGCTAAAGCTGGAGCTAAAGCTGGAGCTAAAGCTGGAGCTAAAGCTGGAGCTAAAGCTGGAGCTAAAGCTGGAGCTAAAGCTGGAGCTAAAGCTGGAGCTAAAGCTGGAGCTAAAGCTGGAGCTAAAGCTGGAGCTAAAGTTGGAGCTAAAGCTGGAGCTAAAGCTGGAGCTAAAGCTGGAGCTAAAGCTGGAGCTAAAGCTGGAGCTAAAGCTGGAGCTAAAGCTGGAGCTAAAGCTGGAGCCCTGGAGTTAAAGCTGCAGCTAAAGCTGAAGTCAAAGCTGGAGTCCACATCCATGGACACGGCAGCTGAAAAGCTCCCGTTTCCAAAGAAAACGCCCGGCCGCGGGTAGCGTGGAACTGCATCCTTGCTTTTTTTCTTTCTGATGGTTCTTCTGTTTTTTTTTTTTCTTCTTCTTCTTTTTTTTTTTGACAAGGGACTGTTTTCTAATTTCTTTCTAGGAACGGTGACGGCGCTTCTTCATTCCTTCGCAGAACGCGGAAGCGTTTGCGTGGGGGAGAATGCGCGTTTGGATACACTGTGCAGGGTGCGCCCAGTCACACTCGACAACCGGGCTGCTGCACCAAAACGCACCCGACACCCCTCCTTTTGTTGAACGCTTACGCCACTAAACCCAGATTTACCTGTGTTTCGTGTGGGCTACAGCACATTTACCTCGAGCAGCTGCCGTCTTCCCATCATTGGATAAGTAAAGCGACAACAAGAGTAGTGGTATTTCATTGTTGCGGCCTCCCACCTATTCTACACCTCTCGTGTCACTGCACAAAGTCAGACTAGAGTCAAACTCAACAGGGTCTTCTTTCCCCGCTGACAGTTTCCAGTCCGTTCCCTTGACTGCTGTTTCGCCAGATAGTAGGTAGGGACAGAAGGAATCTCATTGGTCCATTCATGCGCGTCTTTAATTAGAAGACGAGGCATTTGGCTACCTTAAGAGAGTCATAGTTACTAGCATTTTCTACAAAGCGGGTGCTTATACAAAATACTCGAGGGGCTCGCATGGTCACAGCTTGGGCGGACCATCCTGAGTGCCTGCAAACAGGACTGCGGGTGGGTCTGGTTTAGCAGGTGGCTGTTGTCGTAGGTGGGATTGCAAGAACGTGCTTGGAATGAGTATGTGCTCAACACCGCACTGGTCCCGTCTGCGCCGTGTTTCGGTCCTTTAAGCCACGGACACATAAGGCGGACCATCATCAGCGTGGAACCTGAGTGTCTGCAGACAGGACTGCGGTGTGAGTCTGGTTTGTCAGGCGGCTGTTCGTAGCTCGTCACAGCCAGGACCACCCGTGCTACTAGAGCACAGGCGAATCCGTCACGGGGAGAAGGCCCCTACAACCGTGTCTGAGCAATCAGTTAAAAAACTCAGGGCACTCGCCCTGATTGTGACTGCGACTCACTAGGCAGCACTGACTTGTCTTCTTTTTACGGTGGCAATCTGCGAAGTAAACTCCGCAGAGCACAGTGGACATGGGGTTGCCGTGTGCAGCACCAATGGTTGAAGTACCAAAAGGAAAAGAGTGCGAGGAAGTAATCCTGCGTGCTGAGCAGGTGGCTGTTGTCGTAGGTGGGGGGGGGGGGAGGAAATCTTAGTTTCGCTGCTTCGTCAAGAGGTCGGACCTAATGACTTAGCGGGCTCGTGAGCATTTGTCTGTCGCAGAGCGCGTCTTCCAAAATGCCGACGCTCTGTGGGTGTGTAAAAGAGCTTTTACGGGTTTGCGTATGCCTGAGCGTTTATATTGTGGTTTAGAGGTTCGGTGTTATAGGGTCTCCGGTTGACCATTGAGGCTGTGAGGGATAGGCATGATTACACACTTTAACTACGGCTAGCCAAGTTTGTAAGTGTTGCGACCGACACCAAGAAGACTTTTACTGTTTGCGTTTAACTGAGGTTTTACGGTTTTTGTTTTCCTGAGTTTTTACTGTTTGCGTTGAACTGAGCTATTGCGGTCTGTATTTAACTGTGTTTTAGAGTGTAAGTTCGCTTAGAGATCCGGGATTCTAAAGTCTCCGGGTGACCATTCACGGTTTGCGTAAGGTTTTACGATTTGCGTTTTCCTGAGTTTTTGCTGTTTGCGTTTAACTGAGCTATTGCGATCTGTATTTAACTGTGCTTGTTCGCTTGGAGATCCGGGATTCTGAAAGTCTCCGGGTGATCATTGTCGCGAAGGTTCCTTTGACGATCGCGCCCTAGTGTGTGCGTGATCGTATCTGCGGTAGTGGTAGTGTTTTTTTGCAGTTTGCACGTAGCTGTGCTTTCACGGTTTGCGTTTGCCGGGTTGGCACACAGGCCCTCACTACGTTTTCTTGGGCCGCGAAAGAAGGCAACCGGGACGTGGAACATGATTCGTAGGACCGCTGAGCACAAAGTTACCAAGTTTTCAAAACACCGCAACGGAGCAGGCGCCCGGCAGGCAATAGGCTCGGTCAGGACTGATCCCTCACACCGAAGTGATCACGGGTTGCCTTGTGAGCGTAGATGCGCGGGGCTGAACTCAGGAACCATACCAGCTCATCGTAGTATTGCGTCGTTTTGAACTCAGCGGGGTCTTCACACGTGTCTGCGGTTGGTTTGTTCTTTTCATGCAGACGTGGTTGTGCGAAAAGGATGACAGCCAACTTTTTAACGGTAACGGTCGACAATGTTCACGCAATCCCTTTCTCGGCAATCCTGCACGGCCGAGCAAGCTCGTCAGAGGGCAGCTTTAGCCTAGGAGACCTATTGCGGTTGGTACGGCCTGATGCAAGAGAATGGGATCTCCCTAGTTTTCCATGCACATCTACAAGACACCCTGTTACACCTTGCCTCAGGGCCGACTGACCCATGTCCAATTGCCGTTGACACGGAAACCTTTTCCACTTTCGGCCTTCAATGTTCTCCATTGAATATTCGCCACTGCAACCACGATCTGCACTCAGTCCACGCTCCATCGAGGCTCACGCCAACGACTTCGCGGCTGGACCACGCACTCCTGCGCACGCCTGGCTTTGTGATACCAGTTCGCGGCCAACTACTGGGTGGATCGCTTGAGCATCATCCCAGACCACCCACAGCTACGGGTGTGGGTTACTATGATGGCCAGTGCCATGTCTCCAACCCCCGATTGCAGGTTTTGGAACTACCAGAGGCTACAGCAGAACCTTTGTGATTTACGTACGCATCTTCTTTTCAGAGTTGTAAGATTTGAAGAAGTTCCCGGGCGGTCGTAGAGGTTGACTAGACGCTGACAAAACAGGCCAATCCCTGTGTCGCGGCCTGTAGCAGCAGTGTCAGTATACATTGTGCACCAGCTTGATCGGCCTTTTCCGACCACAAACTATGTCCCGACCAAGGGCTGAATAGACGCGGGTCCAACGTGACAGTGTGTAGGAAAGGTCATACCAGGCCGCGGTCTTCCGAACGGCCTTGACTTCCGTTCCGAAAGCGGATGCGCGTTGATGGTGATCGCTGTCTCGATATCCTGCGGGTGGAATGCGTTTGTGTTAACGAGCAACCATGCATCGCATTGCCTGCCGCTGTCTACCGTAAGTGGATTAACCTTGAACCCGGGTAAAACCTGGGACATCCCCTAAAATGGGGCCGGGTGTCCCAGGTTTTACGGTCTGTCATTTACCCGTTCCAGCTTTAGTCCAGTTCAACATTATTCCAAATACGGTATCACCCGAAAAGCGGGTGTGACATGCGTCAGCGTAGTGTGCAGCCTACGACTTGTAGGAGCATCACAGACCCGTTACGGGCTCGCTCTTCCGCACGCTATAAATCGCGCGCAGTCCCCTAGAAGTAGTGCGCGTCTCGGGAAAGCAGCAAGCCGCCGATGCCAAAAGACACCCCCCTACAACGACACGCTTTCTCCCAGCTTGCGGCTGGTGCAAACAGTTGGAGACTGACAGCTAGTCCATTCGTTTTGTATGGGCACTGCAGTGCTGCACACACAAGCTATCACGACCGTCGCTGATGCTTGGCCATGCTAGTGCAAGCACTCGGTGAGCGACATCACACCAGTACTTTCCTGACACACGCGCACCCATTTTGCACCTTTGCGGGGGCACCTACCTGAGGGTCGAGGTCTCGTCCGTTGACGGATCCATCTGACAACGTGACAACCTCTCTTGTTTAGACTGTTTCTTGTAGTAAGCGGTCGGTTTTTTGAAGTCTCCGTTTGACTTGTGAGGCGAGGGGGAAGGGGGGGGTTTCCTTTTGTGCTGTTATAGCAGGGTCTGGGCAGTGTGTTTTCATTCCTTTACGTACTTTGTGTCGCTTTTACTTTACTGTTTACTGACACATGTGGTTGCGCATCCGTGTAACTTCGTTTTTGGCGTATGTGTGTTTTTTTAGCGTTATTTGTGGATTAGAAGGTCGGTATTTTAAAGTCTCCGGTTGACCGTAGAGGCTTGGGTATGGCGGGGGGTTGAGAAAAGTAAAAGAGTGCGACTCGTTTCGGGTGTTGTGTCACTCCGTTGTGAAACCTTGTGAAGTCCCCTAACGCGTTTAGAGGGTGCTTGGGTTTGGGTAGGGTGTGGTCGTTCTGCTGCGGCGTGAAAAGCCAGGAAGTTTCGACGCTAATCTTCGACTCTTGATTAAGTTCACCGGGTTGCGTGCTCGTCAGGAAGATCCCGGTGCCTGGCTTTTCTTCTGGGTGGTTTCGTGTTGATCGGCGGCTGTGTGTTACGAGGCACGGATTAGGGGATGAAAAAAGGAAAAAGAAATGGGGGAGAAAAAGAAGGGGGGGAGAGGGGGAGAGGGGAAGTTGGGGTTTTGAGGGTTGTCCTCGGGGTACGGGGGGGGGGTGGTTGGAGGGTTTGAGTGACAGAGGTTACGCTTGCGCTGTTCGCATGAAGGCTCGTTGGCTCGAAGAAGTGGAAGTAGCGTTGGTTATTGTTCGATGTTATTCTTACAGTCGTAAGATGTGATAAAAAAATTTATTTTAAAAAAACCTCATTTGACTGTTTGTTGTCCTCCACAGTCGGGGTTCTCTAGCTGCACGAGGCAGCCGTGGATGATGAAATTAAGTTCCTCGCTTACTTTGCTTATTCTTTTTCGTAGCCTTGAGCGTGTGCGATACCGCTGGGTTTCTCTTGCATTTTGAGATATGGTGGCGTAGACTTTTGAAGCGCGCTTTCCCTGCGGTCCGTCCGTCGTTGTTGCAGTATGGGCATTTGCGTTTTCCGAGGGCTTTCTGTGCCGCCTTTCGTACTGGGCTTGTTGCTAGAGTCATCTCTTTGCAGTGAAGCATGTGTGTACGGAGGCCTTTGGCGCCTTTGAACTTGTTGCCTGCGTCCGTGGTAGTTGCTTTGCAGGCTGGGCATGCCCAAATCAGCGTTCCTTCATGCTGTGTTGTTTCTTCGGATGAGGTCTCGTCGTCTGAGGTAGGGGTGTCCCCTCGCAATTCTTCGAGCAGTTCGAGTGTTTGTGTAGGGTCTGTGTCGGTGGTGTCTTCTTTCGTGTACAGGAACATGTACGTGGCGTTGTCTGTGTACGTAGGTTCCCGGGAGTGTGAGGTGGTTTCGTTGTTGTAATGTGTCCAGTTTTGGTCTGTGAAAGGGGTGCGGTTACGTTTGTGGATGGTGTAGTGGCCGGCGTTCTCTCTTCCTGTGTGTGTTATAACGGCTTGGAGTTCGTATTTGTGTTCGTGGTCCGGAATGTTGAGGGTGGGATCAGCTGCCACCGGGGTTCGATTTTCGTTTGCGAACTCGTTCCGTCTAAGACACAGTAGTAATGTGTCTTGTGCTGCTCGGATACTGGTTTGCGTTTCTGCTGTCTTTGTCTTTTTGCACTTGTCACATCTGTAATCTTTGGGGGTGCTTTTCTTGCAGAAACTGTCCAGACATCCTTGAGCGGTGCTGGCCTGTATTGCGAGGATTGTCATGCTGTAGGGTTGATCTTCTGTTTTGATGTAGCCGCAGTTGTTGCAATGGATTGTTGTCGTCTGTAGGTGTAATAATTCGTTGAAGGCGTCGCTGCAGTTTGGTTGGCACGTGCGGTGTTCTTCGTTTTCGTTCGCTATCGCAGCGAGTAGTTGAAGTAAGGCTTCTTCTAGGTCGTGTTGTTCTCCGTCGCCGAGGTGTGTGCCCATGTGCTCGAAGAGCCTTTGGACGACGTTTTGGGTTTTCCTGCCGCTTATCCATTCGTTCACGTCTTGTGTGCATGGGCCTGTTTGGTGTTGTGGACAGTCGTTGTACTTGCGTATTTGATTTGACAAGTGTGTCGCTGCTATGAGGTTTAGCGACGCTTGCAGGAAGCAAGAGTTTCTTGTCGTGTATTTGTGAAGTTGCTGTGGGTGTTTCCGCTTCGTTTTGGCTGCTACTGCTGCGGCGATGGTGATGGTTGCAACGAGGCTGGCTACTCGTTCCGTGACGGTTAATTCGGGTGTGGGTTGTGATGGAGAGTCAACGGAGGATGGTGATTCGCTCGGTAAGTGGGCCGGGAAGAAGTTGGTTGGCCTGTGTTTGCCGGCGAACTCCGGTTCGTTGATGCGTGGTTGGCGTTTTTTGTGCCGGGCTACGCAGAATCCAAGGAACGGCTTGAGCTGGCTGTGGAGTCGTGGCAGGTTGCCGAATTCCTCTGTGAGCCATGCGTTCCAGGGTGCGTATAGTACCCGTGGGTTGTGACCTCTGTCGATCATGGCATATACGCTCCTCTGTATTTCTACACGCAGGTCTTGTAGGTGGTTCGTTTGTCGGATTGCTCGTATCAGCGAGCCCTTGAAAATCCCGCTCGCTTGCGCCTTGGGAGCCGTTGTTAAATGGTGGGTATAGCGGGTCCCGTAGTTTTTCGGTTGTATTGTGAGGCGGATGTGCGGTGCGTGGGGAGGATCCGGACGTTCGACGCGTATCCGGACTCCGAGAAATACTACGTCGTCGTGTGCTGTAGTTGTGTTTTTGTACCGCATGTTGTAAAGGTGCTGCGGTGGTGGTGTGGTCCCGAAGTTGAGGAAGTCGTCGATGAAGCGGTAGGTGTGTGCGTGTGCCTTCGCTTCTTCGATCTTTCCTTCATCTACGAGGCTGTCTACGTATGCTTTCTCGATCCGATAGCAGAAAAGGTTTGCTATATCCGAGCTAGCATTACCGCCCATAGGTATGCCGTCGGTCTGCCTGAGTACTTGATCGCCTTGTGCTATGTAGCTGTTACCGATAATGATTGCAAGTAGTTCTTTGACTGCTTCTCTGGAGTATGCGCGCTTCGTGTCGTTCGTCTGCCGACTGAAGGTGAAGGTTTTCTTGCCTTTCTGTTTCGCTCCACGTGTTAGGTTAGGGTTGCCGTTCTGTTCTTCGAATTCGAAAGCTTCTTCGATCGCTTCGCATACTTCTTCCACTATCTTGTCCTGAGGTAGCCTTGTGTACATGTCCTCGAAGTCGTGTGTAGTTGGGATTTTGTATCGGAGGCGGGTGAGGTTCTGCTTTATGTGCAGGGTGATGTCGTCTGGTCCTTCTGTAAACCATACACGTTTGATTCCTGTACGGCGGAAGTTGAGTTCGTCTTTTCGTTTGAGGGCTTTCATCACGCTTTTCAATAGGCCTGATAGTTCGAGGTGGGCATTTGTGAGGGTTGCTTTGGGTGCCTCGCGTTTTGTGTTGCGGTGCTTTTTGTTTTTTTCTGCGGCGACACCGGCTATCCAACGGAAAGATGGTTCTGCTTTGTGTAATTTTATGGAGCCGTAGAGGTGTGGTAGTCCCTTGTGGAACGGTAGGTCGAGCTCTGCCATTATACGTTTGTGGTTGCTCTCTACTTCTGTTTTTGTGATCGTTTGTTTCTCGTATGTTTCGTTTGCGTCGAGTTGTTGTCGTAGCGCGTGTGTGTATTGGGCTTTGCAACAGTATCCAAAATCGTGCGTTGTTTTGTCTACTGGTAAGATGACCAGGTGTTGTTTAATGACAGCTAGTTCGGCTGTGGCCTTTGTATTCAATTTCTCGTCGTCTGAAGGTGGTAGAGCCGCCATTCTTCGTGATATTTCGGCTTTGAGCTCCGTTTCGAATGAGGTTGTGTCACTGCCTGCGGGGTAGTATGTCTGTACGTACTCCTCTATTGCCTCGTGTAGCGTTTCGGTCAGAGCGTGGTGGCTCTGGTAGCATCTGTACTTTCTGCCTCTGCTGACGATTTCCGAAAGCCCGTTTTCTTTCGTAATTGCTGAGAGGAAGCCTATGGCGTGGCCGTTGATCGTTTTTCCGGAGTTGTATCTGTGACATGCGCAGTGCTCTGGTTTAGGGAGTGGTATGTCAGGCAGTTCCTTGCTGATCTGTGTTACGTTTTGTAGCCTAAGATAGAGTGGGGGGTTCAGTCGGAAAGAGATTTTGGTGCGCTGTAGTATCTCTTCTTTTGGGCAAGCGCGTTTAATCGCCGGTTGTTGTAGGATGTCGTGTAAACGTAGCGAGTTGATGTGTTCACTGCCGTGTGTGATTATGAGCCTTGCTGGTGCTCCGTCGTCTTTTATTACTTTGTTGAGTGTTATCTCCCCGAGTCGATCTTTTAGGCTTTTTTCGAGTGCTGTGACGGTAGGTGGCAAATTGGTGCGAGGTGCGTGTGCGATTAGCCAGTTAAGAAGCCGCTTGATCCGTGTGCGTCCCATAAGGTCGAAGTTGTAGCCGGTGAGGTCTTTGTCGCTGAGGTTTACCAGGTGGTGTAGTTGGCTCCTGATTGAGAATGCTCGTGCTTCGGTAGTGAGGTTGATCCGCAGTTTTCCGTCTTCCAACCATGCCCACTTTTCGACTTTTGGTGCGTTTTTCGTTCGTTCGTGGCGTTGATTGGAACGTTTTCTGCTTTTCCTGGGGCGTGTAGTGGCGTTTCTGATATGTCGTTGGACGTTGTATGTGGGTTGGAAGTGTGAAATCCACCAGTTCTCTCTCGGAAGTGCCTGTCTCCGGAATTCGTCGTTTGTGGCGTGCTCGTTGATTGGAACTTTCTCGAGCGGTATCGCGTAGAGGGGAAAGTCCCGTTTCAGAAGAGCTTTGGCGATGGGTGTGTTGTTGCGGCGTTGATACCAGTGGGATTTCAGACGATCCTCAGCGGTACCTTTGGTTTGCCCGACGTATTTGACGTTTCCGCGTTCGTCTATAAGGGCGTAGACTACTCCTTGGTCGGAGTGTGCTGGTTTGTCGGTCTGCTGGTTCTTCCATCCCTTGTGTAGCTGCTTGTGTTGTTTGGTGAAGAACACGACCTGCGCTTCTCGTCGTTTGGTGTCATACGCGGCCCAGAACTGTTTCCCGTAATTGTATTTCGCTTTAGTGCGAAAGCATGTGAGGAACGGGTTTCGCTTAAATTCTGGACGGTCTGCTTCTTTTGGGTCGATGGCGTTCTGTTTGAGCTTGTACTTCAAGTGTGTGTCGTTGAGGTGGGTGACTGGTCGGGGGTTCTCTTGTGTTGGTGTGCTGTGTTGTGTGGTCCGTACGTCTTGTGGTGGTTTGAATGTGAGGTTTTGGTGTAGTTTGTTCGGTTGTGATGTATAAGGTTGGTGTGAAGGGAGTACGAGTGTATTCAGCGTTGGTGGTGGATGTCGGAGACCGTATTGTGTGGGTGGGAGTAGGAATGCCGTAGTGGGTCGTGTGTTAGTTAGTTTCGGAGGTGTGTGGAGGGTTGGGGGAGGTATAGTTCGGAGTGTGATGGTCGGCACTGCTGGAGGGAGTGCGGATTGTTGTGGGTAGCGTCGATGAATGTCGGGTGTTGGGTAGTCGATGTGTGGTTGGTGTCGTGGCTTGTACGTTTCGTTGAGGATGGAGGTGGGACGTCTCATCGTGGCAGGGGTGGGAGACCCGTAGTACGGCATGTGTGGCCGTGGGATGTTTGGGATGCGTTCGGTGTATGAGACGTCGTGTTGGAAGTCGGCTGGGAAGTTACTACTTGTGGGGGTGGGCGCTACGTACGTTTCGTATGTTTCAACGATGCCCGGTGCTGCGTGCTGCGCTGAGTGCGGGTGTGTGATTTCGAAGTTGGGAGTAAAAGGTCGTGGGGAGTAATTGTCTTGTGAGTTGAGCAGTGGGGGTTGATCTGTGCAAGGCGATATGCTGATGACCCTTTGACAGGCGTGCGGTACGTGCGGTTGTAGTTTATATGTTTTGTCGGTACCTGGAGTTAAATGCCGCGTCCTGCTGGGGGGTGTGGTTTTGTGGTTTGGGACGTAGGGGTGTGGGTGGTAAGTGTCGTAAGAGCTGTGGGATGAGGTCTGGTCTAAGTTGGGTGAAATGCTGGTGTCTTGTGCGTGGAAGGGTGGTAAGTACGGTCGCGGTTTGTAAGTTCTTTCGGAGTTCGTGAAAGAGTGTTGGTCCGAGTGGGCGTAGTTTGAAACATATGGTTGTGGGAAGTATGTGTCGCAGGAGCTTGTGGTTGAGGGTTGCTTCGTGTAGGGTGAGATGCGGATGGTTTCTGCGCTGCTAGTTGGTAGATATGGTTGTGGTTCGTATGCTCTGTCGGTGTTCGTAGACATGTGTCGGGCTGTGCGTGCGGGTGCAGTCTTGCGGTTTGGAAGATATGGTCGTGGGAGGTACGTGTCGCTGGAGTTGATGCTTGAACGTTGGACCGTGTCGGGTGAGATGCTGATGGCTTGTGCGCGGTTAGTTGGTAGTGGTTGTGGTTCGTATGTTCTGTCGGTGTTCGTTGACGATTGTCGGGTCGTGCGCACGGGTGTAGTCTCGTGGTTTGAAAGGTATGGCCGTGGGAGGTACGTGTCACTGGAGTTGGTGCTTGAACGTTTGTCCGTGTTGGGTGAAATGCTGATGGCTTGTGTGCGGCTAGTTAGTAGGTATGGTTGTGGTTCGTATGTCCTGTCGGTGTTCGTAGACGAGTGTCGGGTCGTGTGCGCGGGAGAAGTCTCGTGGTTTGAAGAATATGGTCGTTGGAGGTACGTGTCGTTGGAGTTTATGCTTGAACGTCGGTTCGTGTTGGGTGAGATGTTAATGAGGTTAGGTGGTTGGTACGGTTGTGGTTCGTATGTTTCGTCGGTGCTCGTCGAGACGTGTGGCGTGACGAGAGCAGGTGTAGTTACGTATCTTGGTATGTAAGGTTGTGAGTGGTATGTATCGTGGGTGTTGATGTAAGGTTGTGGTTCGTAAGTTTCGTCGGTGTCCAGGGTGGAGTCTGCTGATGGAGGTGTGTCGAAGTACAGTGAACGTAGAGCCTGTGCGTAGTTACTGGCGGGCGTGTTCGTTGTAGCGTATCGCTGGTTATGTGGTGCGGGAGCTGTGCGTCTTTTCGAGAACGAGCTTTTCGTATTGCTGCGGGTGCTCTTCGTAGGCGTAGGGCTAGTAGGCGCTGCCTCTGTGAGTCGTGCGGTTGGTGGTTCGCGCTGTTGGGTGCTCATGCGTTGGATAAGTGCTTCGTGGTATGTGGGTAGCGGCGAGTCGTCGTTGGTGCGTCGTGGTGAGCACGGAGTAGGTACGGTATGTGCCGCTTTTCGGTTTTCAGCATGGTTGTAGCGGGTGTTTATCCGTTCTGTTTCTTTGCGCTTGGACTTGTGCGCGCGTCGTGCTGTTCTAACTGTTGCGTGCGTTGCTGCGTCTGCGAGGATCTCCCGTACGTTTAGGAGGGTTGGAGTTATTTTGCGTTTTGACAACTGTTTACTTCTATTGGATTGATTGGTGTTTTTAAAGGTACGCCGCGCACCGAGTGTTACTTTGTTGACTTTAGTGGTACAAGTACCGAGGTCCTGTCCCTAAATAGGGTGACGCCATACAGGTATTGGCTTTGGAGCAGCGTATGCTGTGGATGGCTTTTCTCTCCGAAAGATCGTTGATGGTTGTACCGGGCCATCCGGGAACCCCATCTTCGATCACCTAGTTTTCTATGCCCAAGGAGTCGGCGGTTCCTTGGCAGCGAGGAGGTCGTAGTTGTAACGCTACGAGGCGAGATGAACGGCTGTCCTGCGGTTTTAATGTTGCGCTTGGACCCTGACCCCGGGGTCACGTATGCATGCTACGTTCCCCTATTGTGGTCTAACAGACTTTTCGGACGGTGTGTGGGGTTGGGAGTTCAGGTCGCTGCGTGATGCGTTGTCTGCGGGCTTTCGCTGGATGTGGGGAGGTTGTACGTTCTGTGGTATGCTGCGGTCTACTGCGTATAGTTAAGCTTTGTCGGTCACGCTGCTGTGGAGATTGGCTGTCTTCTTACTTAGGACGTAGGTCTTTGATAGCTGCTGTGTGTCGGAATATGTTGGCTGTTGTTAGAAGGCCTGTGTGAAAAGTGAACGTGGACCGTGTACTTCCTCGAGAGATGCGTGGTTGTAGGAGCTTGGACCCCTTTGAAGGCGGTGGAAATTACGGAAAGTGTGGCCTCGACCATGACGGTCAGCCTTCTCCCACGGCGGCTCCTTCATCATATGACCGAGTTTGAAGGTGCGGGATATATAGATCGCTGGGTCCGTCATGCATAGCTGGTGCATCCCTATGCTTGTATTTTATTTTGGCTGTACCCTCAAATTCCGTGTTTCGACCGGGGGTTCGACCTGGGAGGAGTTTTATTGATTGTTGGTACACGGGGAGAGTTTTTTTTAGAGTTAAGGTTCGCGCGAGAATCCGGGACTTTAGATCTTAGGTTCTCCGGATGACCACCCCTTTTCGGCGCAATTTCGCTTCGTGATCAGCTCCGATGGAGAGATCCGTGAAAAACTTGTAGAACGTGGGGGGCCCAAGACTACACCCCACGAAGGAATGTACTTGGTGTCGGTCACAAACAGTCCCGGACATGGCTATAACGACAGCGTGCACTAAATATACAACCCGTAACCACGTAGCCCTTTTTTGCTCTAAGAGAACCCATTCATGAACGGTCACACGGAGACCCTAAAACCCCGGAATTTCAAGCGAACTTTAACTCTAAAAAAAGGGCCCGAGGACCGAAAAGTAAGTGCGTGCGGGTTCGCGGACGAGATGCAGAAAGATCGGCCGATGGGGCACACCGAAGCCGCCCACACCAAATATGTTGCCGACAATCAACCGGGGTTGATGTGGGTTGATGTACAGTCTGGTGTCTTTCGACGTTTCAATTATGTTGCCGACAATCAACCGGGGTTGATGTGGGTTGATGTACAGTCTGGTGTCTTTCGACGTTTCAATTATGTTGCCGACAATCAACCGGGGTTGATGTGGGTTGATGTACAGTCTGGTGTCTTGCGACGTTTCTTGTTATCCTTCCCTTGGGTGATGGTTCTGCTTTCAACCTGTTCTCTTTTCCTTTTCCCAGACTGTTTCTTGTAGTAAGCGGTCGGTTTCTTGAAGTCTCCGTTTGACTTGCGAGGCGGGGGAGAAAGAGGGGGTGTTCCTTTTGTGCTGTTAGAGCAGGGCCTGGGCAGTGTGTTTTTCATTCCTTTCCCGTTCACTAATTTTCTTGCTTATTTGTTACTAATGATACTGCTGATAAGGCCGTCGGTGATGACGATGCTGATGGCGAATGACCAGCCTTCGATGCGGGGCGGGTTGGGGTGGGTCGTTTGACGCTTTTTTTTTGTTTTTAGTTCGTACGTACGTTATTTACGCACGTTCGGTACCAGGGAAAGCCTGCTACATGGGAGCCAAGCTTCACGTGTTCGGCGGTACTGCAGAGCCACGGGCCTCCGGGTCAAGTGGCTACCGATTTCCCAAACTAAAGCATCAAGGCGTGGCGCACCTTGGGGCTTGGCGCTTGCGCTGAACACAAGCTCGTCGAGACGGTCAGCCGCAGGGCAGAGCGGACGGGGTTGTGGCACTAAGCTGCCTCCGACTCAAGCTTTGCAAGCTGTGGTTGACCGTCACGTTCCTGGACCCGGAGCGGCCTTTTTCTTGTTTCTTTCTTTCTGTTTCTTTCTTTCTTTTTCTTTTTTCTTCTTCTTCTCTTCTTAGTTCTGAGCACTTGCTGGGCAGTTGCTGCGACACCTATTTTTTAGAGTTAAAAGTTCGCTCGCAATTCCGGGGGCTTTAGGGTCTCCGTGAGAGACCGTTGATAAATGGGTTCTCTTAGAGCCATTTGATGCAAGAAGATGAAGATCGGCCGAGGGGGCGCACACCTCCATGACGTCCGGCGGGATCGAGTTGTCCGCCAAGCGGAGGACCGACAGGGTGTGGTTGGCGCGCAAGGCCGACCGCAGCGCTCTGCCGCCCTCCTCGCTGATACCGTTGCCGGTGAGCGACAGGTGGGTGATGTACGGGTTGACCCGCAGCACGTCCGCCAAGTACGCCGCTCCCTCGTCGCCGACGGCGTTGTTATCGAGGTTGATGGTGGTCACGTACGTGTGTGACAGCAGCGTCGTGCATAGGATACGGACCGCGTTTCCGTCGAATAGCCGCTTGCCGTCCCAGTCGCTGTAGTCGAGGGCATCGCAGGAAGGGTCGTTGTTCGCGAGCACCGCCATGTCGCGCTTCAGGAGCGAGCTCTGGTTGTTCATCATGATCGCGTAGTGCAGCTCCGCCAGAGCGCCCTCTCCGATGTTGTTGCCCTCGACGGTCACCTTCCACACGGTGTTGTTCACGGCCAGCCCCGCCACCAGCGCTTTCGCTCCTGCAAGTTTGGGTTAGAATACAAAAAATCTGTGGCGATAATCCGCGTCGCCCGGCAAGAGTATTATATAGACTGTTTCGTGTACCGAGCAGCACCGCAGGATTTCTAGCGTTATTTGTGGAATAGAAGGTCGGTGTTTTATAGTCTCCGGTTGACCGTAGAGGCTTGGGTATATATTATAACGTGGGTGATCGGGGAGATTGCAAGAACGTGCTTGGAATGGGTATGTGCTCAACACCGCACTGGTCCCGTCTGCGCCGTGTATCGGTCCTTTAAGCCACGGACACATAAGGCGGACCATCATCAGCGCGGAACCTGAGTGTCTGCAGACAGGACTGCGGTGTGAGTCTGGTTTGTCAGGCGGCTGTTCGTAGCTCGTCACAGCCAGGACCACCCGTGCTACTAGAGCACAGGCGAATCCGTCACGGGGAGAAGGCCCCTACAACCGTGTCTGAGCAATCAGTTAAAAAACTCAGGGCACTCGCCCTGATTGTGACTGCGACTCGCTAGGCAGCACTGACTTGTCTTCTTTTTACGGTGGCAATTAAGGTGGGATCGGGGAGGGAGTTCTCCGCTATGCCGGCGAGCGTCCACCAAAGTCTACCTGACACGTTCCCTTCGTAAGTTCCAAGCTGACACTTCATTGCAGGCACAACATGCAAGAAAGCTCGGTATAATTCGGGAGCCTCGGGTAGCACCCGAGAGCACCACGCACATCACCTGCAATCTGAGCCGTGGTCATTTTGACAATACTTGCAAATTCGGTGGTCTTTTTCATACGTACTTCAAAAGGTGGGAGACGTCATTTTGACAAGATTCCGTGTTGTTGCTATGAAAAGAAACGACCAATACCTTTGTCGTCGAACTTGTTGTTGTCGAGGTGCACGGCTTCGATGGTGCAGTTTTCTTCGAGCATGTCCGCGATGAAGCCGGCCCCGATGCTGGTGATGTCGTTGTCCGCCAGGTGGAGCTCCTGGACGGTGTGGTTGTCACGGAGGGCGACCGCCAGGATGCGGCACGAGACGTCTCCGTACAGCTTACCATCCTTGCCGCCCGCCAAGTCGATCACCGAGAGGCTCTCCACGTTTGCGACCACCTTCGGCAGGATCCTTTTCAGGATCAGCGGCTGCGAGTTCAGCGAGATTGCGTCGTCGAGCTGGTGGAACAGAATCTTCGCGATGTCATTCCTCTCGACATTCAGCGACACAAGCGCGTCGTTGACCTGCAGGGCCTCTATCAGCGCCTCGATACCCCGATCGCCGATGTTGTTGTTGTCCAGGTTCAGCGCAGTGAGCGTCGAATTCTGCCGGAGCGCTGCCGCAACGTACTGGCACCCGAGATCACCTGGACAGGGGGGGGAAAAGGTGGGGTGCGACACGAGGTTTCCGGAGAATGTTGAAGCAAAGCTGAATAGAAAGAAACCGCGCTGCTTTGTTCACAAACCGTTCCAATGACCCCCAGGGTTTCCCGAATCCATTTGAAGCCATGTAGTAGAATATACTGTGAACTGTCTTTCGAGAAACTTGACAGCTGGCAGAAGAGATGTGAGAACGGGGTTTGCCTAGAGACTTTCCAGGCACTATGAACGCGCATTCGTGTCGCGTATCCTTCTGCATGACCAGCTGTCTATCGAGGCACCTTTCTCCACAGAATCTGCTTCACCTTGCTTTACAGGAGGCTTGGGTCAAAAAGTTCTCGAACCCACGTCAACAAAACAGTTCCAATAGTCAGGTTTTCAATTTTGAAGGCTTTACAGTAGGCTTAAGTCAAAAGGTTCTCGAATCCACGTCAACAAAACAGTTCCAATAGTCAGGTTTTCCATTTTGAGGGCTTTGCAGTAAAAAGGTTCTCGAATCCACGTCAACAAAACAGTTCCAATAGTCAGGTTTTCAATTTTGAAGGCTTTTCAGTAGGCTTAAGTCAAAAGGTTCTCGAATCCACGTCAACAAAACAGTTCCAATAGTCAGGTTTTCAATTTTGAAGGCTTTTCAGTAGGCTTAAGTCAAAAGGTTCTCGAATCCACGTCAACAAAACAGTTCCAATAGTCAGGTTTTCCATTTTGAGGGCTTTGCAGTAAAAAGGTTCCGGCTTTGTTCCTATCCAGGCTTAGTTCACCATCTTTTGGGTCCCAACAAAAGTGTACGTAACCTCAAAATTCTTTTCCAGTAAATCAGAGGCGGGCTGTGCTGCGTCCTCAAGGACGCAGCACATCTCCCTTTTCAGTGCACAAAAGAGATTCAACACACCGATCGTGTTGTTCGCGACTGCGAGGTCGGTGACGGAATGGTTGTTTATGAGGAACTCCGCGAGTGCCTTCGCCCCGTCTGTCTCGAAGGTGTTGTTGGACAAGTTGAGGGAGGTGACGGTTTCGTTGTCGCGCATCTCGTGGCAGAGGATGATGACCGCCGTGTCGTCGTAGTACTTCCTGCCGTCGAAGTGCGAGACGTCGATCTCGATGAGGGTCGGATCGTTGCTGTGCAGCCGCGGCGCCATCTGCTTGAGGGACACCGGCTGCGTGTTAATCGCGCACGCAATCTGCATCTCGTTCTGCAGAGCTTGCGAGATCTTATTGAGATGCACCTGCATGGGGGGGTTGCTTTAACAGCGCTGACTTGGGGTGGGCGGGTCGAGAACGATCACAGGAGCAACCAGCTACTCTCCTCCCCCCAGAGAGAGCATTGAGAATCACAGTTTCAGTTCAGCCAAGCAGTAGTGTAGTAGCACTGCTACCATAACACCAGTTGCATTCTTCGGTGAGCGAAAGGGTCGGAGAGAGCGAAACCCACCTGCAGTGCAGAAAGGCCCAGAGAGAGCATTGAGAATCACAGTTTCAATACAGTCAAGCGAGAGTTTCACTGAGGGAGTGATGCACCGGACGGTAGGTCGATGAGAGAACTTCACACACACAGCCTTCAGGGTGTGGTTGCCAGGTTGGTGCAAAGAAAAGTCAAGTTTTCCAACCCTCCCCTGACCCCCCGGTGACCTCGCCAAAGCTCGTTTCCCCCGGTTAAGGCAGTCACTCAACATTCCAGTGATATCAGTTACAAAGACGTGTTCTTACTTCTCCTTTTCTTCAAGGCAGCTGTTGTCAGACAATACGAAAAGTCGTTTGCGACACCTGAAGAACGTCAACGCATGGTTAACAAACGTAGTTCAGTGGTGTGGGGTAATCTCAGGGCCGCCCACGTGATAAAGCTGCCAGCGGCTGCCGGCTTCTCCCGTGACACCTTTTTAGAGTTATAGTTCGCTTGAGAATCCGGGATTTAGAGTCTCCGGGTGACCTTCGTCGAATGGGTTCTCCAGCTAATACGTACTGGGTGGGTTTGGGGGGCATGCATGGCTTCTTTTGTGTGCTTTGGCAAGTCAGGTTCGTTTTTAGAGCTACAGTTCGCTTGAAATTCCGGGGGTTTAGGGTCTCCGTGTGACCGTTGATGAATGGGTTCTCTTAGAGCAAGAAAGGGCTATATGGTTGCGGGTTTTCGTCCAACCAGGAGCCTCCACCCCAACGACTTGCACACGCACACACCTGGACGGACAGCAACGCGTGGTTGACACGCAGGAGGTCGAGCAGTGCCAAGGCACCGGCTTCGCCGATGTTGTTGCCGGAGATGTCCAGCTTCGTGAGCGTGTTGTTGGATTTGAGTGCGTCGGCCAGCAGGGCCACGCCTTTGTCGTTGATCGAGTTTTCGGACAGCACGATCGTTCGCACCGACGCGTTCCCGGTCATCACAGCCGCCAGGTGCTGCATACCGAGGTCGCCCACGTTGTTGTCCGCCAGGTTGATGACCTGGACGGCATTATTGTGCCGCAACGCCTTGCACAAAACCATCATTGAATTGTCGCTGTGATACCTGCAAGGGAGGGTGCATTGTTCTGGAGCTGAGGGTCTCTCGAGATTCCGAAAATACAGGGGGGAATCGTAGTTTCATGTTCAGGCAGGACACTGCCTCATGCATGCACCCCGGACTCTCACTCCGGATTGCGGGAGTGGTTTTGCGGTCGTTTGTGCGGTCGGCCTCACTCCCTCAATGCGGGAGTGGGACTCCCTCAATGAGGGAGTGGGACTCCCTCAATGAGGGAGTGGCACTCCCTCAATGAGGGAGTGGCACTCCCTCAATGAGGGAGTGGCACTCCCTCAATGCGGGAGTGGCACTCCCTCAATGAGGGAGTGGCACTCCCTCAATGAGGGAGTGGCACTCCCTCAATGCGGGAGTGGCACTCCCTCAATGCGGGAGTGGCACTCCCTCAATGCGGGAGTGGCACTCCCTCAATGAGGGAGTGGCACTCCCTCAATGCGGGAGTGGCACTCCCTCAATGCGGGAGTGGCACTCCCTCAATGAGGGAGTGGCACTCCCTCAATGCGGGAGTGGCCACTCCCGCACTTTTGCTCTCCCGCACTGCCTTAGTATATGGCTGCTGAAGTCCGGGGTTTGGTGAACCGAGCTGGAGTTAAAGGGGGTGTGCCCGAGTCACACACGACAAGCGGGTGTTGCTGTAACAAAACGCGTGTGTCGCCCAAAAAGCGGGTTACCACCGTTCACAGCGCACAGGTCTTGAGAGAGAGACGAGTTAGAGTGCAGGGACCATCTCTCCGGGGAGTATCCGGTCGCCCCACTACTGTCCCGTACTACTACGGCGGGCGCAAGTCGGTACGTCGTGAGCCGCGGCTCGCACATTACATGTCAAAGATGATGATTGCACCGATGGTGGCGCAGCCGGGGGCGTTCTGACTGACGGGCGAGACCGCCTGGCAGGCGTGTGTTGCCACGTTGTGTCGCGGGCTCTCCTCCTTTTGGCAATCGCCCGCCCTATGGCGGCGGCTAGCATCTTGAAAATCCCAACGCCCTGCACAAAAGATACGTCGTGCGGATACTCAGGCACGGCATCGTTCCAGCTGTGTTACGGGCGCAAGTTGTTTATCCACTCGGTCTTCCGTCCAGCCGCAAAGTTTCATGTTCGCTTAGCTGGAGTTAAAGAGGACGTGCCCGAGTCACACACGACAAGCGGGTGTTGCTGTAACACGCGTGTGCCGCCCAAAAAGCGGGTTACCACCGTTCATAGCGCATAGGTCTTGAGAGAGACTAGTTAGAGTGCAGGGACCCACTACTGTCCCGTACTACTACGGCGGGCGTAAGTCGTTACGTCGTGGGCGCGGTGCGAGCCGCGGCCCAGTCAAAGATGATGATTGCATCGATGGTGGCGCAGCCGGGGGCGTTCTGACTGACGGGCGAGACCGCCTGGCAGGCGTGTGTTGCCACGTTGTGTCGCGGGCTCTCCTCCTTTTGGCAATCGCCCGCCCTATGGCGGCGGCTAGCATCTTGAAAATCCCAACGCCCTGCACAAAAGATACGTCGTGCGGATACTCAGGCACGGCATCGTTCCAGCTGTGTTACGGGCGCAAGTTGTTTATCCACTCGGTCTTCCGTCCAGCCGCAAAGTTTCATGTTCGCTTAGCTGGAGTTAAAGAGGACGTGCCCGAGTCACACACGACAAGCGGGTGTTGCTGTAACACGCGTGTGCCGCCCAAAAAGCGGGTTACCACCGTTCATAGCGCATAGGTCTTGAGAGAGACTAGTTAGAGTGCAGGGACCCACTACTGTCCCGTACTACTACGGCGGGCGTAAGTCGTTACGTCGTGGGCGCGGTGCGAGCCGCGGCCCAGTCAAAGATGATGATTGCACCGATGGTGGCGCAGCCGGGGGCGTTCTGACTGACGGACGAGACCGCCTGGCAGGCGTGTGTTGACACGTTGTGTCGCGGGCTCTCCTCCTTTTGGCAATCGCCCGCCCTATGGCGGCAGCTAGCATCTTGAAAATCCCAACGCCCACTGAACAAAAGATACGTCGTGCGGATACTCAGGCACGGCATCGTTCCAGCTGTGTTACGGGCGCAAGTTGTTTATCCACTCGGTCTTCCGCCCAGCCGCAAAGTTTAATGTCCATGCCTCTCATGCCTGGTGAACCTAGCTGGAGCTAAAGAGGACGTGCCCGAGTCACACACGACAAGCGGGTGTTGCTGTAACAAAACGCGTGTGCCGCCCAAAAAGCGGGTTACCACCGTTCATAGCGCACAGGTCTTGATGCGAGGGGTTTATCCCAGCCTTCTGAATACCAGCAGTACGCTGATGCCCAGCAAACTGGGCCGCCTGAGCTCTGGATCCAAGTACGAGTTTTTCACCAGCAGCAGCATTAATATACTGGTGCTGGAATTGCCGCGGGTGCTGGCACCAGACTTGTCCGCCAATTGTGCTCGTTGACAGGTTTGGATATCATCCAGGAGCGACGCCCGCTTTTTTAACTCTCCAGCTTCTGGGGTCGGCCTTCGTGTGGAATTTTGAGGTTGTCGAATGCATACCGTTCTCCGTCGTACTGGCTGAAATCGAGGGTCGTGAGCTTGTCGTCGCTGGCTTGGAGCCTCGGCAGCAGGTTCTTGAGGATGATCGGCTGCAGGTTGATGAAAAGCCGGTCGGCCAAGTTTTGCATGATATGCGGCGCGACGTCGTTCAGCTCCAGGTTCAGAGCAGTCAGGCTGTTGTTTGAGGCGAGCGTTTGCACGAACAGGTTGCCACCCTCGTCGCCGACCTCATTGTTCGCCAGGTTCAGGTCGGTCACCTTCTGGTTGTCCATCAGCGCCTTGGCAAGGGCGGAGCCGCCGTGGACGGTGATGTTGTTGTTGGCAAGCTGCAATTCGCTGATCGTGCGGTTCACTTTGAGCACCGATGCGATGTCGAGGGCACCGGCATCCTGTTTTTTGTGTTTCCGACGATCCCGAATGGACGTACAGATTGGTGTCTTTCGACCTTTTGTATGCTTGTGGAGTTCAGCTTAGTACGTGCTTGTGGTGATCGGTGGGGTTGCCAAAATAAATGTTTTGTGTTATCGTATCTTCGAGCTAGACTTGATCTCGTGCATTAGCTAAGTGGCCCATTCTGTTGCTTTTCCGCTGAGCTCCTGATAGCGGACTCGCGCGCAAACGGACAGTATGACTGCTGTGTTGCGGGCCGCAAATTCACCCAATATTTGCCTGTAGGTTACCTCACTCTGTCCAAAGATGCGCGTGAGATTGGCTTCGGGTCCGATGCGATGTCGAGGGCACCGGCATCCTGTTTTTTTGTGTTTCCGACGATCCCGTGGGACGTACAGATTGGTGTCTTTCGACCTTTTGTTTGTTTGTGAGGTTCAGCTTGGTGCGTATGGTCGGTGGGCGGGGGGGTGGGGGGTTGGATAGGAAGCTCTATGTATCGGGCTAGACTTTAATTCATGCTTGAGCCAGGATGCCCACTCCGCAGCCTTTCCGCTGGGTTCTTGGCAGCTGATCCGCTCGCATACACTTTTCGTTACAGTGGTGTTGCGCGCTGCCAAGTCGTCCATGATTTGCCAGTACGTCACGTTGCATCGTCCATAAATTCTCGCCAGGTCTGCTTCGGGTCCATAACTCCGCACGTGAAGCTCGTCGTTGGCCGTGAGCACGTGCTTAGCGCTTCCTCGTTCAGCGCATCCTACGACGGCGCACGCCTCACTCGTTCTAAACGGCATGATCGTCCTTCGGACCAGGGCCTGGAGCAAGTCCGTCGCGCCGTGTAACTTCCGCAGTGCCCGGAGGGTTTGCGTGCTGAGGCATCGTGGCGGCACTTCATTCGTCAGTCGGTCGCGGACCGCCATGTCACGGCTGCAGTTGCGGCTCCTCCGCATGAAACGGCCACTCTCTTCCAGCTGCACCAGGTCATTCGCCTCGTCGTTGTCGTCGGGTTGCTGCTGCCGGCGTCGACACAGTCTTGTGACCTTGGCTGCGCTATAGCACCACTCGATGTCGAATGAGCGGTTACTTTGGTGCGCATTGGTCGCTGCTTCGTCGGCCGCGTTGATGTCCGCGTTGTCGCGGTGGCCCCTCGCCCACTGGACCACCGGGACCACTGGGGATTGCGCAGAACCGCGGCGACGGGGTCTCCTTTCCGGGGGTTCCGCGCGCGGGCTATCGCACTCTGACTGTCACTGCGCGGAGTGACTGTGGCCTGGGGCTGCACTGCGTCTAGGGCTGTGGCGAGCACCATCAACGCGCACAGTTCTGCGTCTGTGCTGGAGCTGATCCTGCCTTGGATTTTTGCCCCGTAGGCCGTCCCGTTGACGTAGACGCCTACGGACCCCCTGCCTTCTCGTTCGTGGTAGCTGCCGTCAGTAGCCACCTTGATCTCCCCGCCTTCGGCTTCGGCTTTCCGGAGGGCCTTTTCCGTCCACGTAATAATATGCGGTTTACGGCCTCTTCGTGGTGGCCCTAGCTCGAAACCGGTTGCCGGTATGCGTCCTTCCGTGGCGTGGGGGTGAGCAGCCATGTACGCCCTTGCCCTCTGCTGTTCCGCGAAATCCTTCACCGGTGTCATCCCATAACCGAAGGTGCATGCTGGGTAGTTTGCAATGCCTTTACTGCCGCGGTGCTTCGGGATCAGCTTGTTGTATGCTGCGAGGAGTTTCGGGTGGGAGGGGTCAAAGCATTTGGCGATCGCTTGTACCGCTAGGGTCGGTAGTGCGTGACTCCTGTTCGGTCGCACTTGCCTCTCGTGGAGCAGAAGACTTTTTTTTTTTTCCCGACGACAACTAGTGACAGACTAGCCTACCCGAAGGCAGTTGATTTTCTTTAGGCAAGATTACTCTACCGGCGGAAGTTGTTTTGGGTTAACGTCCTTTTTTTTTTTTTTTTGTCTCGCGCCGTCTCTAAAAGAAAAGAAGAATTTCGTAGCCTCCCGCCTGGTTCGCCCTCTAGGTGTCCCGCTCGCAAAGATAAAACCAAAACTCTCGATAGTGTCCACATTTCTCATATCGGCTATTTTGGTGCCGGGCTTCTTAGACCGAATACGTCGTGATCAGCGTCGACCATCGGGCGGCGAGCGGGTCATCGCACAGGGCTTTCACGCGTCTCGCGACGTGTAGTACCGCCGGCCCGTGCTTCGTTTTTGTAAGCGTTATTTTTGGATTAGAAGGCCACGGATTGGAAACGATAGTTATATAAAACGTTCATTTTCGAAAGTGAAATATCATCGTTTTTTATCGTTTTCAAAAAAGAATCGCTTTTTCTTCTCAGATTTTCCTGTTGTAATTATGAACCAACCAATGTTTGGCGCTTCTATTTCTTGTGTAAAACTGACTTCGGTGGCCAGATTCAGCTGTTACATGGCCTTTCATGTCGGAAAGGGAAGCCAGCAGCCCCGCAATGTCAGTAATCTCTGATGTTGACGTTTGATCGTCACCACCGCAGCTGCGGCCGACGCCTTCTCCCTCTTTTGCACGATGCTGTTGACGTCGCCTGCGGAATTCTCATCCTCAGAAACTGCAAAAAGGTCAAGTGTTGCGCTCCTCAAAAAGGCTGTTCGCAGGGATGGTGAGTCACATGCTCTTTTTCTCGTCCTTTTCCGCAATCATGCGCTATTAATGCCCACTCAACGATTATCGACATGTATCCTTTCCAACTCAACTCTGAGGCTGGCGGCGTAGACTGAAGCATCGAAGTGCTTTTCTACTTACTTGTGGTGGACTCATCCTCGAACACTAGCTGCAGTTGCGCTTCCCAGCTGGGGCTTCTCCTGCCGGATGCCCTCGGCCGCGCTCCTGTGCTGTGGCGGCTTGTGGCACTCTTGACCAAGCCAACAAATTTCTGCTATTCCCAGCTTCTTGTCCAGCTCGTCCGTCCAGGTTTTAGGTGAATGTTCGTACTGACACCTTCCACCCCTCTGGTCTCGCACTTTCTTCTCTTTGTCAATTTTGATATACTTCCTCATGATAAACTTGAGTTTTGACTCCTTCGCCTAAGGCAATGCTTCGACTCCGGCGGACTCTGATGAACCGTTCCGACGAGTTGCGAGATAGGGGCTCCTTCAAAGACGAATCAGATGCCTACCCTCGACTGTCTGTTCGTTCCAGTGCCTTAGCGCTGTCGTGGCAATAACGTGATACACAAACCCTTACTCGAACTACTCGTCACTCGACACACCGAAGCAAACCCCTATGAAAAAAACGATCTTTTTTTTTTTTCACGATAGTTTTTATTTTCAGGCCAAAATCACGAATTCTCGTAAACGATCGTTTCCAATCCGTGAGAAGGTCGGTATTTTGAAGTCTCCGGTTGACACACTTGTGGTGACAACAATGAATTGAAGGTAATCCAGTTTGTGGTACGCGACGTATCTTCACGACAATGCTGGGCCCCGAGAGGCTTTCGGATTGCACATTGGCCACCTCTGCCGGGGCCTGGGGTGGTGGTGTAGTGCCTGGAATGGTCATCTTTCTTCTTCTTTTTCCCCCGCCGGCCTTTCCAAATTTGGATATAGAAGCTAGTCCCCTGATTTGGTTGCTGGTATTCGCTGCCATTCTGGTGTGTGGCTCCAGGTGCGGTGGTGCTGGAGCCGGCGGTTGTGGAGGCATTTTCCAAGACAGTTGAAGTATGGCAAGGACAAAGTGGTGTCACCTGAGGGCAGGCCTGGCGTTCCGCATGCGGAACGTACGGAATTCCCCACGTGAATAAAAATGTGATTTTCCGTACGTGCGGAATTCCGTACGTGTTTCCGCACGTGTTTTCCGCATGTGTTTCCGCATGCATTAAAATTGGCTCTCACATGTGTGTAAGTAAAGTCAACCACCTACTATCATTGGTTAGTCACAGTCCGGATTTCCGTCCGGACCTTGGACGGGATGTCCGAAGGGTCCGTCCTACATCCGAGTCAAGCAACAATCCATCGACTGATCGCACAATCCATCGACTGATTGCGTGGACCATTTGCCAAGGCAAGAGGAACACACACAAAAGCAAAAATAAACGTTCTTGAGCTTGTAGACCACGAACTGTGTCC
Source organism: Diplonema papillatum (assembly GCA_030068145.1). Classification (NCBI taxonomy): domain Eukaryota; phylum Euglenozoa; class Diplonemea; order Diplonemida; family Diplonemidae; genus Diplonema; species Diplonema papillatum. The sequence continues at coordinate 21,146 of JAPJBO010000500.1, read as the reverse complement.
CGCCAGACCACGAACTGTGTCCCGCCAAACCAATGCTTGTTCCTCTGGCACCGGTTCCAGCTGGCGATCATGGACTGTGAGCAGGGCTTGTAATGTCAAGCTGCCCGATTATTTTCCCCTGGGATGTACTAATATGTCTGGCCGCGGACGCCTTCAATGAAGCAAAGGGCAGAGGCCCCAGCTGACAGCGAGCAGGTTGATGTGCGGCAGTGTGAAGCGACTCGAGCAGAGTGATTAAATTACTTACGAACTTTCACTCTTATCAAGAACGTCCCACCTACTATTTTCCAAGAAGCAGTGCAGTAATGTGCTTTGCAGTGAATGTGATGCTGATGTGGACTTGGCGACCCAAATATGGCAAGTTGGGGCAGACTCTCCCTACCAGACTACACCCTGGACCCTTTTCTGCAGCTTGTACCCCTCCTGCATAAAACTCGGAATTTTTTTTTTTTCACCTTTTTCAAGGCTTTTTGCATTGGGGTTATTCTGATCCCCATAATCCGGGAAAATCATGGTTAAAAAGTCTGTAGCGTGGCCGGAAAGATTTTTTTTTCCACGTTGAGCGAGCTTTTTTGAATGGCCTGTAAGCCCGATATGCGACCTTCGTGGGCGTGTTGCTGCTTCGCCACTTTGTCGTACCACTTGTGGGTCTTGCGGGTCCTCTAGCCTCCGTGTCACTGGTCTTGCAAGCACAAAAAGTTTTCACCAGAAACTCCTGTGGTTAAAAAATCTTTTTTAACCGGCCTGTTTTGGATACTTTTTTTTTTTTTTTGGTGAAGAAATTATTTTTTAACCATGCAGGATATCACTGCCTTTTTGGACCTTTTCCGCACGTTCCGCATGTGAATTAAATTTGAGCCGAAACGCATCGGAAGCCATGCCTGAGGGGGTAATCTCAGGGCCGCGGCAATGCCGGCTTATCCAGTGACACCTTTTTTTTGTACGTTATAGAAAGAGTAGCGTTGGCACTTACAGGTTCGTTCCCTCGTAGCCCGCCGGGAACGGGCACTCCAGTGAAACTGGGTATGCTACCGTACAAAAGAGCTGTGTAAGCCCTGCTCTAGCGTCTGTTCAACCTGGGAATTGCTGCGGGATCGTTGACCACGTAGCACGCATACAGGAAAGGAGAACTCGTTCAATGGTTACTCAGAATCAACCAAATACATGGTAACTTGCGAGCTGGAAGAAAAGGTCTCACCAAGGTTGAAGAAACAACCCGGTGAAGTCACTTTGCTTTGGGGGTGGACAATTTTCAACAATTAACCAGGAGAAACAACCCACTACCCGTGTTGTTCGTACGTGCACTTCCGCACCTTCTCTGTGTACACAATTTCCCTGAGTACAGAGAGGTAGGTACTGCAAGAGTTCAAGACGTCCTTCAAGCCTTGGAAGATACAGGGCCATTACGGACCAAGCCTACACTGCCTGTACGGCTTTTTTTAGCACTGCGCGTGGGAAATAAGAGCTCGTCACTCGCACAACCGCGGCTGATACAAAACGAATGAGAGAAAGAGAGAGAGACGAGTTAGACGAATGATGATGATGATGGGAAGAGAGAGAGAGAGAGTTGTTTTCGGTGAACGCAGTCGGCCTGATCGTTTTTACGTAAACCTGGATTCAGGACGCAAGTGAAAACGACACGGCTTTGCAGCGACGAGCTTCTCATTTCCTCCAACATTTCATGTTTGGTCAAAAGAAAAAGACCGGAGGCCACACCTTGATATGGTTGTTGGACAGGTTGAGGTAGCAGACGACGCTGTTAATCCTCAGGGCACCGGCGAGCAGCGGTGCCGACATGGCCATGCCTGTTATGTCGCTGAAGTCGATTGCCACGAGCGACGCATCGTTGGCTTGCGTTCGTTGTAGCGCCTTCTTCAGCTGCAGCGGCTGCGAGTTCAGCTGCAAAGCCTTCTCGAGAAGTTCCAGAGCCACTTGCGACACGGCGTTGTCCGACAGGTCCAGCTTCGTCATGATGTCGTTGATCTGTTGGTGGCAGGTGTCAGGTATGCGTCAACGTCATAGGTTACGAGACGTTGTTAATCGGTGGATGCACATTTCAGGGTGCACACGGAGCACTTGTCATGTGATGTCGTGGAGGCAGGTATCTGGGTACATACGGGTCCGTTAGGTCATTGTTGCCACTTGTTTGTGTCAACGTAGCACTTGTCATGCGATGTCGTGGAGGCAGGTATCTGGGTACATACGGGTCCGTTGGCCATTGTTGCCCTTACGTAGCACTTGTCATGTGATGCGTGGAGGCAGGCATCTGGGAATATACGGGTCCGTTAGGCCATTGTTGCCACTTACGTAGCACTTGTCATGTGATGCGTGGAGGCAGGTATCTGGGTACATACGGGTCCGTTAGGTCATTGTGTTGCCACTTGTTTGTGTCAACGTAGCACTTGTCATGCGATGTCGTGGAGGCAGGTATCTGGGTACATACGGGTCCGTTGGGCCATTGTTGCCCACTTGTGGTTGTCACCGCGATACTAATCAGGTTAATGTCGTTAGTTGGTGGATGCGCATTTCAGGGCACCCACGTCCATTGTTGGTTTCCGCGCATTGCCCAGCCACGCTTCACGTGACAGGGTGCGCCGATATGACACTGAGAAAACAGTGCACAGACAAAGCGTACCTTCAGCATATCGACAAAGATCCTCGAGGCGTCGTCACCGATCTTGTTCCGACGCAACGATAGCGAAGTGAGAGTGCTGTTCAGCTTCAGGGCATCCCCCAGGTCACGAACACCGTGAACGCCAATTCCTGTTGGTTTAGGTCCGTCGTGGAGAGAAGGTTGACCCTCTACCGGCAGGGGACATACAGTTGTGTCGAAAAAGCCAGAACCCGAGCTGGAGTTCGGACACTGGGCATCCAGAGTAAAGACACACGGGGTACCCCAGCAACTTTTGCTCGAGTGAAACCAGACTCTCCAAGAGCGGGTGTGCCACACCCTATTTCACACCCTATTTCCGGGTGTGCACACCCTATTTCACCCTCTTTCCGGGTGTGCACACCCTATTTCACACCCTCTTTCCGGGTGTGCACACCGGTGTGCACACCCTATTTCCGGGTGTGCACACCGGTGTGCGCACGTCAAAAAGGGTCAATGTTTGCTGCTGTGAAGGGATGTGTTACGAAACCTTTCGAAGGAGGACGAGGGTTTCCCATTTTGGAGTCGCAACACTCTCGGGGTTGACCCACAGATTCTCCAGAAAGCTTTCTGCGCGCTGGACAACCTCCCTCCCCCCCGTCCGTAAGGGGTTGAAGCACGGCGAACCACGTAGCTCAGTGTGTGTCACCTGAGGGGGGTAACCTCAGGGCCGCCCACGTGACACAGCCGCTGAGCATTGAGATATTTTGAGTACATGAACCACATGGATTAGCATCCAGGTGCCGTTGAGCAGCTGCTGCCAGCACTTACCGTGATACATGTGAGTATGTTGAGTTCTCTCGTCGCTCGGCGGGAAAGGGCACTCCAGTGAATCCGGGTATGACACCGGGTTGGGGTTTAGGGGGTATTGTCGCGTGCGGATTCTGGAAACCTATCTCTCCTACGAACGGTGAGCCAGCTTTCGTGACCGTTGTTCGGTAGAAGGCACGTCGATGTGCCTCCCGACTCGCAGAGAGAAAAGTTCGGTGTAGACAGTGCGGTGGAAAAAGGCCTGGTGCTTAGACCGTGCTGCCTGCATTCATGCGAGTTTGGTGCTAGCACCTTTCTAGGCTGTTTCTTGTAGTAAGCGGTCGGTTTTTTGAAGTCTCCGTTTGACTTGTGAGGCGGGGGGAAGAAGGGGGGTTTTCGTTAGAGCTGTTAGAGCAGGGCCTGGACAGTATGTTTTCATTCCTTTTCTCTTATCTTGTTCTTCGAGAAGATGGTATACCGTTGTTGCTGATGTCGAGCTGAGTGATCGACTTGTTCTTCCGCAGGAGGTCTGCCATGATCTCCGCACCCTTGTCCTGGATGCCGATGTTTTCCAAGTTGAGCGAGGTCAGGTGCGTGTTGGGCTTGAGCGCGTCTGCCAGCATACTGCAAGACAGGTTGCTGTTCGGGTATCCGGACAGGTCGAGTTCTACTACGTCAGCCGCGTCGGCAGTCAGGCTCGCCATGCTTATTTTGAGAGGCAGAGGCTGCGTGTTGAGGAGGCACTTCGAATTGATCCCATCGAGCAGCCAATGCGACATCTGGTTCATGTCCACTTGGCACACTTTGACGGTGTGATTCGCGTCCAGAGCTTCACTGAGGGCGCCGCCTCCGACGTCCTCCAACCGGTTGTTTTCCAAATTGAGCTCGGTGAGCGCCGTGTTCATCTGCAGCATGCCGGCGACCATCTTCCCCGCCGCCGCCGTCAGCCGGTTCCCTTGCATGTCGAGAACTGTCAGCGTTGTGTTCTTCTTCAACGCGTCGCAGATCTTCTCGCACTGGGCGTCGTCCAGCCCCCGCGACGACAGGCACATCTCCCGCCTCTCCGGGTCATTGGACGCGAGCTGCTGGATCACCGTGTCGATCGACGCCGTGTACATTGCCCCCCTTCTGCTTCTCTTCTCGGGTTGCCCAACAACAACAACAACAAAACAATCTTTTTCAAGATCTCCGCGAAACCTACGGTTTGGGGGGAATGGGTTTGAAGGGCAAGTAAAAGCGGTTGCAGTGATGGCTTTCAGTTGGATAGGCCTTGCTTTCAGAGTGTTAGTTCGCTTAGGGATCCGGGGTTGAAAGTCTCCGGGTGACCATTGTCGAAAAAGGTATCCTTTTAAGGTATCGTGCACCATGCGTATCTTTTCTAGACTGTTTTGTAGTAAGCGGTCGCGACTCCTGCGGACGCTCCTCCAGCTGCTGCTCATCTTGCTTCTGCCCCCGTTGCTGCAGTTCATCCACGTCTTCTGCTTCTCTATCTGCTGTCCCTGCTGCTACCAGCTGTTACCCTGGCTGCCCCTCTAGCTCCTTTATCCTCTAGCCCTAGCTGATGCTCATCTTGCTTCTGCCCCCCTTGCTGCAGTTCATCCACGTCTTCTGCTTCTCTGTCTGCTGCCCCTGCTGCTGCCAGCTGTTACCCTGGCTGCCCCTCTAGCTCTTTTATCCTCTAGCCCCCTAGCTGATGCTCATCTTGCTTATTCCCCTGTTGATGCAGCAGCTTCTGCTCCTCTATCTGCTGCCCCTCGCTGTTCTATCCTCTAGCTGCTGCTCATCTTGCTTATTCCCCTGTTGATGCAGCAGCTTCTGCTCCTGTATCTGCTGCCCCTCGCTGTTCTATCCTCTAGCTGATGCTCATCTTGCTTATTCCCCTGTTGATGCAGCAGCTTCTGCTCCTCTATCTGCTGCCCCTCGCTGTTCTATCCTCTAGCTGATGCTCATCTTGCTTATTCCCCTGTTGATGCAGCAGCTTCTGCTCCTCTATCTGCTGCCCCTCGCTGTTCTATCCTCTAGCTGATGCTCATCTTGCTTATTCCCCTGTTGATGCAGCAGCTTCTGCTCCTCTATCTGCTGCCCCTCGCTGTTCTATCCTCTAGCTGCTGCTCATCTTGCTTATTCCCCTGTTGATGCAGCAGCTTCTGCTCCTCTATCTGCTGCCCCTCGCTGTTCTATCCTCTAGCTGATGCTCATCTTGCTTATTCCCCTGTTGATGCAGCAGCTTCTGCTCCTCTATCTGCTGCCCCTCGCTGTTCTATCCTCTAGCTGATGCTCATCTTGCTTATTCCCCTGTTGATGCAGCAGCTTCTGCTCCTCTATCTGCTGCCCCTCGCTGTTCTATCCTCTAGCTGATGCTCATCTTGCTTATTCCCCTGTTGATGCAGCAGCTTCTGCTCCTCTATCTGCTGCCCCTCGCTGTTCTATCCTCTAGCTGCTGCTCATCTTGCTTATTCCCCTGTTGATGCAGCAGCTTCTGCTCCTCTATCTGCTGCCCCTCGCTGTTCTATCCTCTAGCTGATGCTCATCTTGCTTATTCCCCTGTTGATGCAGCAGCTTCTGCTCCTCTATCTGCTGCCCCTCGCTGTTCTATCCTCTAGCTGATGCTCATCTTGCTTATTCCCCTGTTGATGCAGCAGCTTCTGCTCCTCTATCTGCTGCCCCTCGCTGTTCTATCCTCTAGCTGATGCTCATCTTGCTTATTCCCCTGTTGATGCAGCAGCTTCTGCTCCTCTATCTGCTGCCCCTCGCTGTTCTATCCTCTAGCTGATGCTCATCTTGCTTATTCCCCTGTTGATGCAGCAGCTTCTGCTCCTCTATCTGCTGCCCCTCGCTGTTCTATCCTCTAGCTGATGCTCATCTTGCTTATTCCCCTGTTGATGCAGCAGCTTCTGCTCCTCTATCTGCTGCCCCTCGCTGTTCTATCCTCTAGCTGATGCTCATCTTGCTTATTCCCCTGTTGATGCAGCAGCTTCTGCTCCTCTATCTGCTGCCCCTCGCTGTTCTATCCTCTAGCTGATGCTCATCTTGCTTATTCCCCTGTTGATGCAGCAGCTTCTGCTCCTCTATCTGCTGCCCCTCGCTGTTCTATCCTCTAGCTGATGCTCATCTTGCTTATTCCCCTGTTGATGCAGCAGCTTCTGCTCCTCTATCTGCTGCCCCTCGCTGTTCTATCCTCTAGCTGATGCTCATCTTGCTTATTCCCCTGTTGATGCAGCAGCTTCTGCTCCTCTATCTGCTGCCCCTCGCTGTTCTATCCTCTAGCTGATGCTCATCTTGCTTATTCCCCTGTTGATGCAGCAGCTTCTGCTCCTCTATCTGCTGCCCCTCGCTGTTCTATCCTCTAGCTGCTGCTCATCTTGCTTATTCCCCTGTTGATGCAGCAGCTTCTGCTCCTCTATCTGCTGCCCCTCGCTGTTCTATCCTCTAGCTGATGCTCATCTTGCTTATTCCCCTGTTGATGCAGCAGCTTCTGCTCCTCTATCTGCTGCCCCTCGCTGTTCTATCCTCTAGCTGCTGCTCATCTTGCTTATTCCCCTGTTGATGCAGCAGCTTCTGCTCCTCTATCTGCTGCCCCTCGCTGTTCTATCCTCTAGCTGCTGCTCATCTTGCTTATTCCCCTGTTGATGCAGCAGCTTCTGCTCCTCTATCTGCTGCCCCTCGCTGTTCTATCCTCTAGCTGATGCTCATCTTGCTTATTCCCCTGTTGATGCAGCAGCTTCTGCTCCTCTATCTGCTGCCCCTCGCTGTTCTATCCTCTAGCTGATGCTCATCTTGCTTATTCCCCTGTTGATGCAGCAGCTTCTGCTCCTCTATCTGCTGCCCCTCGCTGTTCTATCCTCTAGCTGCTGCTCATCTTGCTTATTCCCCTGTTGATGCAGCAGCTTCTGCTCCTCTATCTGCTGCCCCTCGCTGTTCTATCCTCTATCTGCTGCCCCTCGCTGTTCTATCCTCTAGCTGATGCTCATCATGCTTATTCCCCTGTTGATGCAGCAGCTTCTGCTCCTCTATCTGCTGCCCCTCGCTGTTCTATCCTCTATCTGCTGCCCCTCGCTGTTCTATCCTCTATCTGCTGCCCCTCGCTGTTCTATCCTCTAGCTGCTGCTCATCTAGCTTCTTCCCCTGTTGATGCAGCAGCTTCTGCTCCTCTATCTGCTGCCCCTCGCTGTTCTATCCTCTTGCTGCACGTTGGTTTCCAAATTGAGCTCGGTGAGCGCCGTGTTCATCTGCAGCATGCCGGCGACCATCTTCCCCGCCGCCGCCGTCAGCCGGATCCCTTGCATGTCGAGAACTGTCAGCGTTGTGTTCTTCTTCAACGCGTCGCAGATCTTCTCGCACTGGGCGTCGTCCAGCCCCCGAAAAAAAAGGAAGAAAGAAAAACGACGAAATATTTTCTTTCATCTCATCTTTTTGTGTTTTGTGTTTCCGACAATCCCGAATGGATGGTTTTTTTTTTTTTTTTTTTTTTTTTTGGCGCTGCGTTCTGCTTTTTTTCGTTCTCATTCTTCTATTCCTCGTGGAGCCGGATCCGGGGGGTGGTGGGGAAGGGGGACAATCAGGAACACATCACGGAACGATGACGGAAAATTGAAGCATTCGCCTCGGGGGATAATCGGAGCGAATAAAAGGGGAATCGTGTCTTTTTTGTGTTACCGTCGATCCCTTTTTTTTTTTTTTTGTTAAGCACTGGAAGGGGGGGGGGGGTCGAATAATAACAGTTATTTGCCACACGTCTGGTTGTCTAAAAATACTACCACTATTTGATCCTGCTACTGTTCGGCTACCCGGAACTTTTTTTATTAGTCGACAAATCGAATAATAACACAGGTGTTTTATTCGACCCCCCCCTTTGCTTTGTAGGAAATGCTTGAGGAGGCTGCCCAGCTGCAAAAGATCAAAGGAGGTAAATGTGCTGTAGCCCACACGAAACACAGGTGAACCTGGGTTTAGTGGCGGGCGTAAGCGTTCAACAAAAATGCCGGAGCAACTCGACAGGTCGGGCGCGGTGAGCTGGGTGAAGAGAGTGGTCGAGACTGATGTCCCGTCCCTTCTCTCATTCACCGCCAGCAACCGCCGACTAGCGTACAGGGCTTAGGCACCACGTGTGGATCCACAGGTACCACATGTGGATTTTGATTTATTGGTCCACATGCAGGGGAGTCTAGGCCCACTAGTGGTCAAGGCCGCACAGCCAGGTGTCGCCAAGTCCAGTAGCTACTATTTTTTTTTGCCGTCGAATCTTAAGCGCCCACATGTGGACCACACGTATTTTCTCTGAGACCGAAAACGGAGCGCAAGCCCTGCTAGCGTAAGCGTCCAACAAAAAAGACCCACTTTGTAGTTGTATTGTTTCTCCCCCTCTAGCCTCCTTCGAAGTAAGCACAAGGCCCCTCGAGTATTTTTCGTGGCGTCTTCTGATAACAGGCGCGTATCTGTAAAGCAGGGGCTCGTTCGAAAAAGAGAAGAAGAGAAAAAAGAAGAAATGGTAATCGTGGTAAACTTTCTTTTTGTTCCTTTTACGGCTATTCTCTCCTTTTATGCGTCTTTTGCTCTCTATTGCTGGGAATACCGGTATTCCTAAAAATATGCCTTCGCTCTTTTGCCATCCTTTCAAAAACTGCTGCGTTGACGCGTCCACACATTTGTGTTTCCGGCGATATTCGCTCAGTCAGTTGCCTGTGTGACGGCGTTCATTGAGTTTTTTTTTGAGCATTCATTGACATATTTCTTTTTGAGCAGGCCGAGTTCCAGGACCTCTCTTCAGGTTGTTCTTCTTCTTTTTCACCTGGTGTGTCTTGAATTAGGGATCTCCATGTGAAGCACGGACTTGTAAACTGTGACAGTGATATGATCTAGCGTTTATTGTGGTTTAGAGGTTCGGTGTTTTAGGGTCTCCGGTTGACCATTGAGGCTGTGAGGCGGGTGGTATGTGGGTAGTAGGTATGCTTAAATACGGCTAGCCATGTTTGTAAGTGTTGCGACCGACACCAAGAAGAAATTCGCTTTGAATTTAGTCTTGGGCCCCCCACGCGCATGCATGTTGAGCAGGGGTTGCCATGCAGCTCGTATCGGTCTGTAATATGCGTTCTTACTTCCTTTGGGTTGAGGAGGACGTGCGGTGGGAGGGTCGGGTAGTAGAAAGAGAAGGTGAAGGGCTTCAGATCTTCAGTTTGGTGTTGGTTCGCTCATTGCTCAGGCCTACATTTGGAGCACATTGCAATGTCTCGAATAAGAAAAAGGCCGCTCCTGGTCCAGGAACGTGACGGTCAACCACAGCTTGCAAAGCTTGAGTCGGAGGCAGCACCCCTGTGCTGACCGTCTCGACGAGCTTGTGTTCAGCGCAAGCGCCAAGCCCCAAGGTGCGCCACGCCTTGATGCTTTAGTTCGGGAAATCGGTAGCCACTTGACCCGTAGGCCCGTGGTGGCTGCAGTACCGCCGAACACGTGAAGCTTGGCTCCCGTGTAGCAGGCTTTCCCTGGTACCAAGGGGCTCGTTCGAAAAAGAGAAGGCAAGAATATCGTATCCACGGGTGCTCGCTGGAAGAGAAAAGAAATGCGTAGTTTTGTTTTATTCTTTTACTTGTTTGTTGAAAACGGAGAAGAAGTAAAACTTGACAGGTTTCCGCAGGTGGGGGTGAATGGGGAGGACGCCGGGAGGCTGTTGTCACAGTGTTTTCCCCATCAGTTCACCTGCACAAGTCTTCCAGCGAGGAGCCACACTTCGTGTCAATATTCCCAAAAGTACTTTAGTACTGACAAAAAGAAAAAAGGCTGCCTTTTACTGAAGAACGGATGGGCCTTCTGGCATGCTGTGCCTGCAATGAGGTGTCAGCTACAGGGGAACTGTTGCGAGCAAGAGGAATCCAACTGCTTAATAAAACCACAGCCCCGAAAACACCATTGAGCCGGTCCACCCCCGGCTCGGCGCGGGATAAGACGCAAGCAAAAGAGGTATTCGCCGACCAGCGAAATGCAGGGGACACACGCGCAGACGCACCCCGCAAGATTGTTAGTACTAAAAAACGTTCACTGCAGGAGTCATACACCTGGCGCATGTCGATAAGGAGTGTGGCTGATTAAGAACAGGGAGTGTTGAGCTTTAGTAGACGGAATGTGCCTTTTTTTTAGAGTTAAAGTTCGCTTGAAATACCGGGGTTTTAGGGTCTCCGTGTGACCGTTCATGAATGGGTTCTCTTAGAGCAAGAAAGGGCTTTATGGTTTCGGATTGTATATTTAGTGCATGCTTTCGTTATGGGTTATGGCTAGCCATGTCCGGGACTGTTTGTGACCGACACCAAGTACATTCCTTCGTGGAGTGTAATCTTGGGCCCCCCACGTTCTACAAGTTGAGCAGGGGTTGCCTTGTAGCCCGTACCGGTCTGTTGTCCGCGTTTTTATGTATTTTCTCGTAGAGTTTTTCTCGGAGAGCAGGGCAACTCTCAGCGTTCGCTGGGTGATGGTGTCTGGCTGCAAAGACGTGTCCTTACTGCGCCTTTTCTCGGTAGTTCTCGTCAGACAATACGCGAGAGCAGAAACGCCGGGAACAATCACGAGCCGGTCTGTCCTGATGGACCGTGGACGTACCGCCAGGGGTTCACACGACGTTTGAAGTGCAAAGAATACGTGCACTACACGGTGGTCTCCAGCAACTTTGGCTCGAGCTAAGTCCGGCCTCAAGTGCGGGTGTGACCACACCCGGAAATAGGATGTGAAATAGGGTGTGCACACCGTACTATCCTCAACCCTCGCTGGCGCAGATTCGCATTGAAAAACACTTGGAATAATCACTTGCAATGCCACTTGCAACGTTGGTTGTTGCCGTTTCTAGTGAAATTACAAGGTATCGGTAAGTCTGAAGAAGAATTAGTTAGTTTTTTCAAGTGCCTGCTCACCCCGGGTTTCTAGGACTGCCACGGGCTCGCGGCTATCTAGAAAATCCCGGGTGCAAGAAACCCAACTTTTTCTTTCGGCGTATACAATTCACTTATTTTCCTTCAATAGTACAGTCGTGCTGCAAGCGGAGAGTGCAAAGTCAAAAATACTCGAGGGGCTGCCTTGTGCTTACTTCGAAGGAGGCTAGAGGGGGAGAAACAATACAACTACAAAATGGGTCTTTTTTGTTGAACGCTTCACTGAACCCAGATACACCTGTGTTTAGCCTCCTCAAGTTTTTCCTACAAAGCAGGTGCGTATACAAAAAAAAGAAAAAGAAAGAAGAAGCAGGAAGAAAAAGCAGAGAAAAGCATCGCAAAGATACTTGCGCTCGGCCAAGGAAGTCAGACATTTCGCTTGCTTTTCCGGACGTCCTGGACGTGGTTTCAGGTGGCAAATTTGGCAAATGATCATGATCAGGAGGTCCTACGTGGGCGGTTCAGTTTCCTCACACATTGCATGTGGCTAAAAAAAAAACTGTACGTCCATACGTAGGGCTTACGCTCCGTTTTCGGTCTCAGAGAAAATACGTGTGGTCCACATGTGGGCGCTTAAGGTTCGAGGGGAAAAACACCTTTCCCCTTACGTGCGACGGCAAGAAAAAAGATAGCGCCGCTAGGTAGCTACTGGACTTGGCGACACCTGGCTGTGCGGCCTTGACCACTAGTGGGCCTAGACTCCCCTGCATGTGGACCAATAAATCAAAATCCACATGTGGTACCTGTGGATCCACACGTGGGGGAACAAAATCCAAAAAGAATTAACGTGTGGAAATCCACACGTTCCACACGTGGAGCGTAAGCCCTGGCCCCATTCGGTCAACCGGAGACTCGACCTTGTAAACCACTCAATCGTGCCACAAACCGTTCTCATATTCACTTTGCACTTTGGGCTCCAGTGTTTTTCAATGAGACAGCTCGCTTGAAGAGTCCAAGGCCTTTCTTGCACCTTTCTAGCGTTTATCGTGGTTAAGAGGTTCGGTGTTCTAGGGTCTCCGGTTGACCATTGAGGCCGTGAGGCGGGTAGAATGAGGGATGTGGGTGTGATGATACACTTTAACTACGGCTAGCCAAGTTTGTAAGTGTTGCAACCGACACCAAAAATAAATTCGTTTTGAATTTAGTCTTGGGCCCCCCACGCGCTCCGTTGGCTTCGTTCGACTTTTCATGGGCAACCGTTGTTCCGGGGGAATTCTTCTCAAGCCATGGAATGCAAGCACTTGCGTATTCGCCAGTCTTTGCTTTGCTTTGCCATGCGGCTCGCTTGATTCTCGTCTCCTTGCAAAGCAAGTGAGGGCGGTCGTGTGACCCCCACGGGTTGAGGGGCGCTGCTTCGACACATGTTGGTTGGATCGCTGTCTCTATCGCACAAGAATCAACAGGGCGAATCAAGAATAGTTGTGTCGCAGCTCTTGACGGGAACAGATACGAGGGACTGCCTTGGGCTCATTTCGAAGGAGGCTAGAGGGGGAAATCAATACAACTACAAAGTGGGTCTTTTTTAGAGTTTTTTAAAGTTTGCTTGAAATTCCGGGGTTTTAGGGTCTTCGCGTGACCGTTCATGAATGGGTTCTCTCAGAGCAAGAAAGGGCTATATGGTTACGGGTTGCATATTTAGTGCACGCTTTCGTTATGGGTTATGGCTAGCCATGTCCGGGACTGTTTGTGACCGAAACCAAGTACATTCCTTCGTGGAGTGTAGTCTTGGGCCCCCCACGTTCTACAAGTTGAGCATTGAGTTCTTTAAGGTGCAAGTGCCATCAAGGCAGGCGAGCACTAGTTGAGCAGGGGTTGCCTTGTAGCCCGTACCGGTCTGTTGTCCGCGTTTTCATGTATTTTCTCGCAGAGGCTTGGGTTTCGCGACACTTGCGGTGCTTCACGTGGTGCGGGTTGTTTCCGCCCTAATATAAGGTTTTTTTTGTTGAACGCTTACGCCCGCCACTAAACCCAGATTTACCTGTGTTTCGTGTGGGCTACAGCACATTTACCTCCTTCTGTATCTTTCACAACTGGCAGTCTCCTCAAGCATTTCCTACAGAGCAGGGGTGCTGCCTCCGACTCAAGCTTTGCAAGCTGTGGTTGACCGTCACGTTCCTGGACCAGGAGCGGCCTTTATCTTTTTATTTTTCTTTCTTCTTCTTCTTTTTTTTTTTTTTTTTTTTGTGCGAAGAACGCCGTCCTTAGAACGGTTGTGATTTTCTTTTAGGGTTAAAGTTCGCTTGAGATTTTTTGTGGTTCCGACGATCCCGTATGGGCGGACAGGTTTCTTTTTTTTTTTTTGGTTTGCATTCAGGGGTCTTTAAAAGTTTGGGGGTTGGAGCGGAAACCCGGTGTCAGCCAAAAACCCGGTGTGAGGTCAAATTTTTTTTTCCAACACTTGGGCAGCAGGGATGCCTTGGGACGAAAATCCACGCTCTAAACCGGGGTTTTGGGGAATCACACGGCATTCAGCGGTGACCCTACTGTAGCCCGGACCCGCACAGTAGGCTGTGTTGACGCTTCGGGTGGGGGGAGACCTGCCCGCGCAGCGATATATTTTGTGGTAGTGAGTCACCTTTTGGCTTCTGCGTGCGTGTGCCGCCTCTGGTGCACGATTGAACCAGCGTTAAACTCCGGAACACCGATCCAGCAACTCTTCTTGTGGCGGTTTTGTGTTTCTTAAGGAGCCCTGCGGAAACTTTTAAACGGTCATACGGATCAAAGCAGATGGGCACTAGGGCGGCTCGTCACAACTAGGCTGGCTGACATGTCAATTAAACCTGCGCCGCAGGCCCGGAAATTTTGACGGTCGCACTTACAGCTAAACAGATGGACGGAAACACGTTGGTTTGTCACCGGCTGCAGCAGGTTTTCGTCCTGCACAACGCCCCTGCATTGCCTGCCACGGTGGAACACTTGTGAACAGAATGAGCAAATAATGCGTCGCCCCATTACGGAAAAGATTCTCAGCCAAAACACCTGCGCCGCAGGCGCGAAATTTTTTTTGGCGCCTTTCTGGCCAGCCAGCTAAGTACGAAGATCGCATAACAGTTTTCCGTGAAAGAAATGCGTAGTTTTGGTTTATTCTTTTGCTTTTAGTTGTCGACAACATTATTTACTTTCAGCGTCTTTTCATGCCTTTAAATGACGGTATTTTTGGTTTTCTTTCTTCACCATGGTTTTTCTGGACTTTATGGTGCCATAGAGTTGTCGTACTCTCTCTATGCCGCCCACGAAAATTCCGCCGGTGAAGAGATTTTTTCCATCAGGTTTCTGCCACGAGAAATTTCCACTGATGGGTTCCGTTAGAAAACATTTCCACCAACAATTTCTGTTCGAAAAGTTTTCCGCCAAGCTTCCCGTGAAAGAAATTTCCGCCAATGGTTTCTGCCATGAGAAAATTTCCATCAGTTTTCTGTCGTGAGAAAATTTCCACCAACAGTATTCCACAAAGAAATTTCCGCCAGTAGTTTCCACGAGAACATTTCCACCAGGTTTCCACCACGATGCACGCATGGGGTGAAGGGCTGACGCGGGCGAAGAAATTAGTGCATTTTTTTGACTGGTTCAAATTTTCTGTCAATTTTCCTGCATCCTTTTTTTTAGGGCTTTTTATCTAATAGCCACCTTGGTGTGATCGGTATAACCATGGGGTACTACGGGGGAACTACGGGGAACTGGCCTTGGGGTGTCCTTTTTTTTTTTGGTGGTTCTTGAGGGGCATAGGTCTCATGTTTCCCTCAGACTGCGGGGGCTTTGGAGTTAGTTAAAGGGTTTGGGGCTTTTTGGGGGTGTTGGTGGACAGGGGCGCCAGGGGTCTTCAAACCGGCGCGTTTAAATTTAGGGAAAACGACAAAGTGGATTCTATATAACTGGATTACGACAAAGTGGATTATAATCCACTTTGTCGCCAATCCACTTTGTCGCCTAATCCACTTTGTCGCCCCGTATGACGGACCTAAGCTCACTTTTGATGGTTTCAATGAACTCAAACAGCTCAAAATAGTCACTTTCCCTGTGGGAACTTTTTGTGAAAGGGTCCCCCTATATAATTCATGCCGGTTGTCAGAAGCGACAAAGTGGATTATCAAAAGCGACAAAGTGGATTATTACTGGATTATAATCCACTAATAATCCACTTTGTCGTAATCCAGTTATATAGAATCCGTTTTGTCGTTGACCCTAAATTTAACAGAGAAGCATTGCATAATAAAGCTAGACAGCTTTATGAAATGCTTCTCTGTGTTCTAACATCTGCTGCTGTAGCCTAAACGAAATGTGACCCCAATACGATGCAATCGCCTTACAGGTGACTTTTGCATCCGGAATCTCAAGCGAGCTCGAACTCTAAATAAAGCGCAAATCATCTCTCTCGTAAAATGATCGTTTCCATTGAACTGGCTACAAAAGAAAGTACCCAAATAAAGGCACGAAACAAAATTCAAAAGCGTAAAATGCAATTCTGTATCGGCGTTACGTTTCACTGCTTTACGAAATATCTCCAAGTCCGCACGACGGAAGAGCGTGAGGAGAACGACAACAGCGAGACCGAAGAAAGCGACACCATCGACCTGAAGGAAGAAGACATGAAGTACAACGCCGACTTTATGACTAACGGCTCGCTGCAAACGTTCCACGAGTCCACAATACGGCCGCACCTGCTGGAATGCGGAAACCAGCTTGCAGAAAAGAAAGACGCTCCTTTCCTTAGGGGGGCTACCGGTGTCGCACGTCGCTGGTTTTATAAGGAGCGCGACGACGAGACGGAAGTGCTCAACGACGCGGGACTACAAAAGGTCGTCGAAAAGAAGTTGAACCTCCATATAGTGGTCCGTTTGGAGCTGAAAAAGCACTCGGCAAAGCACGTCCGAAAGCACCTGCTAACACACGACGCGGAAGTGCACGACAACTCATACACATCGCGGGCGGACAGTAGCTCGATGATTACGAACAAGTTGGAGGAGGCGCTGTGTGACAGGTTCGGCAAGGTGGGGCTGAAGTTCGGACCCTCTTGGGTGCTTTGTATTTGTGGCACAAAGGTCAGCAACCCGCCGGACAGGCTTTCTGACGGGACGTCGTTTGTACGACACGGTTGTCGATGCCCGAAGTTCGCCAAGAAGCTGTCAAAGAACGCGAAAGCAGACCTAAAAGCTTTCAGAGAAAAAGAAGCTGCTAAAAATAAGAAGAAGGTGGCGGCCAGGAAGGATCTCACAAGGGGCATGTCCGAACAAGAAAAGGCCAACGCCAAAAAGATGTTTGAAATGGTTGGCTTCAAACGAAAGGCAGACGAGGAAGCAGAGGTCGAGAACCCACGCAAAGAGGCAAAAATCTAGCTTTCTGGTGATAGCCTCCATCGTAAAGGCATTTCTTTTTTTGTGTGTTCCCGACGATCAATTATAGTTTTTTGTTGTCTCAATTCTCTTTTGTTCTGGATGTCCATTGGAAGCGACGGCCTGTCTATCCGGCGGCAACTCGGGTATTCGACTAGCTGACGAAGAGAAATTAACGTTTGTAATGTCGGTGTGTTCAAAACCAATGCAGGGGTTTGTTGCAGGAAAAGGAACGAGAGCGAGTCAGGAAAGCCTGGAACAACGGGGAGATGAAGATTGACGTTACTTTCGTGAAGCCGTGTGGAATGCGCCATGAAGGTTTTCTCGTCGAGAATGCTGACTGGAACGCTATCGTAGGACTTGCGAAGTCGGTTGGCTACGCGCTTGCTGGGACATATGTGCGCCTCGCTACCGGCCCCCCTTCAACAGTTTGTCTGGCCGACTGTCCTGTTGTTCTCAGAGAGGACTTGTGGAAGCTCAGTTGCGGCCATTGCGTGCTTGTACCAGTCCTCGACAAGAATCGCGCTGTGGTGACGGACGGCGGAGGCCTGGCCGACGGAGAACTGCGAGGTATCGTAGACAGCCTGATGGCGGAAGATGTCAAGATCCGACGCATACCCCGGGTACTCCTCATTATCCAGCGAGTAAAAGTGAGTCGTTTCAGGGTTGAGCGAGCATGGCAGAGCAACCTGGTTGCGCGTGATATCTCGTTTTTGTGTGCCATCGAAGACAAGGATGTCGCCTTGCAGCACGATAGCACACCTGTTAACGAGAATTGGCATGCAATCCACTTGACAGCAACTTGGATGCAAGGAACATCACAAAGGCACCATTTCCTGAAGGCGTGCCTTTCAACCGTGCACGATGGCAGCATGGTGGAAGACGCAGTGACAGAAATCTGTTGCTACTTCTCGTCTCTCACGCAAGAACTTCGAGGGCTTGGCGTTCTCGGCCCTGATGCCTTTTTCGAGCAAGACCGCTTCTGCTGTATGTTTACGGACCGCGGAGCAGGTGTGGGGGGCCTCAAACAACCCCGGGTATACGAACCAGTGCACAGGTTGCATCGGACGATGAGCAGGGTTGTGACCGAGCTCAAGATTGGGAAGGAGATGACGTTCCTGTGTGCAGCAGCGAACGACGTGGCATCTTCACCTGCATTTGCTGTATGGCTGCGGGAACAGGGCGGCCCGGAGTTGAAAGGTGTGTTGTGGCAGAGGGCGACGACAGGGAGATTCGGAACGTCCTGGGCAGCCGCGTGGTCTCTATCATGCACCGTTGGTCAGAAGACCCTATTGGGATGGTACTTGGACTTCCTCGGCAGCTTTGATGAAACGACAGAGTATTCGAAAAAAAAGAAGAATATCGTCATGTACCTGACTCCTCGTGGTACCCAGGAGCGCTTCCGTCGAATAGGTTTAGCATTTGAGATCATTGCATATCCGGCGTTGAGGCGAATCTGGCAGTACGCTGGGGAAGAAGTACTCGACGACGACTTTACTGCCGGCTTTGCCAGCGATTTGATGGCTACCCTGGGTCTCTATTTCACAAAAATTCGAACTGGAAAGGACATTTTCGGGAATCCGCTGTGGATGGAAAAAGCGAGACGAGGTGTGACATTTCCTACGAAGGCCCCGGAAGTAAAGTTTGTGTGCCAGCGGAACTCCGTTCAGCAGTTCATTCGGCGTATGAAAGCCCACTTAGACGCGGCTGGCTCTATTGCGAGCTATTACGGAGGTCCCGGCGTGCAGATGCCAACCATTAAACCCATAGACGAGGCAACAGATTCAGCTTTCCTGTCTTCTGTTGCCCACAGGTTTGCCTGCGGCATTGTTGCAGAGCTGACCATGTACAGCAAGGCAACAGCGGATACCCCAAGACCCGTAAAGCTAGGACCGAGTCTCATAGAGGGCACCGTTGGATCCATGAAACGTCACCTGCAACAGCAGACAAACACGCGCATCCGCGATGAATGCATCAGGGCAAAGCTATCGAGCACCAACGCTCACCTGAGCATTCACCAGCCCTACCCAAAGACAATTCAGCAATATGCTGCGCAAAGGATAGAAACTATCCAGGCGAGGAAAGACCGATGCGGTTTGCTGAAGTTGACCCACTACAAGGCGAAGCAAGTTTCTCATGACGACAGGAAAAAGTGGCAGGCAGAACGCAATGACTTCATCAAAAGGATTCCTTGGCGATTCGATGCAGACAGTCATTGGCGAAAGGATGCGCTTGTGCAGCAAGCTGAACGGCGAGGTATCAAGTCCTGCCAAAACTGGAGCAAAGACAAGCTTGTGTCTGCATGTCAGGAAGCTGATGAGAAGTTGCTTCTTGACGAGCTAAAACAGCACGCCCTTGCCCGAAGCATGCGATTCCGGGCTAATGTTGTTGCTGGCAAGTTGCTCCATGACCTGGAACAGAAGGATGCAAAAACCGAAGAACCCGAGGCTTTGCCGCGTCCGAGGTCTCCCTCCCGGCAGCGAAAGAAGCAACCCCAAGAAGACGAGCCCCCCCTGAAAAAGGTGCGCTTCGAGACAGCTAATAGCGAGGATAGTGAAAGCAGCGAGGAGATGTAGCGCAGAAACGTCACAGGTTTGCAGACTGGGTTATTTCATCAAGATGTTGGAACCGTTTGACCGTCGAGATCCCACAAATTTCGCTTTCCAATTTCCGGAGGACGTGTGCCGTCTTGTTTTTTGGTCGTTTTATTTTGTTTTTACGCAGTGTCTTCTTCTTCATCCTCTTGGCTTTCCGACCTTCGTGGGCCAAATATCATCAGAATTGTCCACATTGTGTGACAGAAAGGTGCAAAGTCGCTAGGAAGTGCTCGCCAAGATCAAGAATCACAGCCCTGAAGTACTCAGCAAAAACTGAAAAAGCAAAAAAAAAAACGACACCCCCCCCCCTGGTTGAACTACGGGGGAACTACGGGGAACTGGCCCACCGACCACACCACACCTGCTAACTTTTTATTTAGCTTATAGCCACCTAAAGTAAAACTTTTTAATTAGCTTATAGCACTTTCAAATCTTTTTATTTAGCTTATAGCCACAAAAAACTTTTTATTTAGCTTATAGCCACAAAAAACCTTTTTATTTAGCTTATAGCCAGGAGGTCCTGAAACTTTTTTTTTAGCTTATAGCCACCTGGTGAAAACTTGGTCGAAATTTTTGGTCAAAATTTTTTGGTCAAAAAATTGGCCAAAAAATTTGGGTAATATACCAGGATATGCGCGAAAAACTAAAATTTACAAATATATGCGCGGTGCATATATTTGTAAATTTTAGTTTTTTCGCGCATATATTTGTAAAAAAAAACAGTTTTTTCGCGCATATATTTGTAAAAAAAAACAGTTTTTTCGCGCATATATTTGTAAAAAAAAAAAAAAAGTTTTTCGCGCACTACAAATACGTTTTCTTTGCAACAAAAGCAGAGCGCCTCTTATCACTGGAGGCTGGCATACCCAGACCCGCAAACCCGCATACCCTAACCCGCAAACCTTCGCATACCCTAACCCGCAAACCCCGCAAACCCGCATACCCGAACCCGCCAACCCTAATACCCGCATACCGAGACCCGCAAACCCGCATACCCTAACCGCAAACCCCGCAAACCCGCATACCCTAACCCGCAAACCCCGCAAACCCGCATACCCTAACCCGCAAACCCCGCAAACCCGCATACCCGAACCCGCCAACCCTAATACCCGCATACCGAGACCCGCAAACCCGCGTACCCTAACCCGCAAACCCGCAAACCCGCCAACCCGCGTACCCTAACCCGCAAACCCCGCAAACCCGCGTACTCTAACCCGCAAACCCGCCAACCCGCGCACCCTAACCCGCAAACCCCGCAAACCCGCATACCCTAACCCGCAAACCCCGCAAACCCGCCGTGCCGGAACTGTTTTGCAAATACACACAGCAGATCAAAGAAAGGGGGGCAAGGTGGAAAATGCAGATCAAACGGGAGTAGAATGTGCACACGCTTATCCGACTCTTGACTTACTATGCCGTGTTCTGAAAGCTGTCGAGGGGCCCCTCCATAGGTTCTCGCATGATTCGTTCGCCTTTGTAACACTATCCGTTTGTAGTACGCTTCGCAATTGTGTTCTTGCACTCTAGCCGAATGGCGGGTGGCGGATTTCCGCGCTCGTACCTTGTGCTTTTTGAAACACTGCCACGGGGCTGGTGGCCCAAAAATGGAAAAAAAAAAATTGCTCAACTTCATCAAAAATTACCGCAGTTTTTGTTCCAAAATTTAAAATTCAAAAACCCCAATTTTTTTCCGGAAATTTGGCCATTTCCAAAAAGACACAAGGTTTTGACCCTGCATGGTACATCCGTTGTGGAACCTCTCGTTGTTTTTGGCATCATACACCCGAAATAGTCACTTTGTGGGCCCTATAATAGGCTACGAACTTCATGGTATTTTTACAAATGTGTGAGTGTATGTCATTTTGTATAGTACGTTGAAGATACATTCATTGTGGACCCCATATTC